>CM060950.1:82464100-82619100 GCA_030765055.1 Mantis religiosa | reverse complement strand
AATTTCTGATTTTTAACATAACTGTTTAATTCTAAAACATTTTGTGCCTTGATTTTCTTAAGCTTTTGTTAATAAGATTTTTAGAATTTGAGATAAAAAGTTCAACCAATGTATGTACCTATGTGAGTGTATCCATTAAAATTAAATCCTCTCCTTTTCTTTCCCTTATTAAAATAATAATCACATTATGAGGATATGAATTTAAAAAGTTTTCTTTGCAACAAAATCCTGTGTTATCCATTCTTCATAATGTATATTTAATGCTATAATATACCTTGGCCCATTGATACCTACTATCTTTCTTGTGTTGAAATTGTTGCTTCTCTTTGATATTTTCCTATAAAAATTACTTCCTTTGTCAGTTTGCAGAGAATTTTAGTGTTGTATTTATGCCAAATAAACTTTTACTGCATTTATTTGAGCTGTTATAAGATAATTGCATATTTTAAATAATTGGAACCAAGAAAGGAAGAAATTCCTTCAGCTGTGAACATTTATAGTATTTATTGAGTATTGGAGTTTTCACTAGCTCCACTAATTAGTTAGGAGCTAAATTGTTCTGATGTTTGAGACTGCTAAGTAAATCTACAAAGTGAAGTAAACTTTGTAATGCTTCACAAACAGTAAACCATTTCTTTGAAAGATCCCATGGTCATTTTAAACAGAGAAATTAATGTCCTCTCAATCCATCTGCATAACAGTATATTTTATTTCACTTTTTTTAATCTTCTTTACTTTTCAGTATAAAATTAAGTAAACTGATATATGAAAAAAAAAAAAAAAAAAAGCTTGAAATATGTCTGGGCAAAGGGTCCTATTCATTTAGTTCTGCAGTTCCTAAACAAATGTCTTTTGTTTTTCATTCTTTTTTACTTACCTTACCATGGTAAAGTACATACTTCTAATTAACAAGTACTAAAGTTATATAAATTATCAACTGCACCTTCTTGGAAATTTCGTTATTATGCAGTAAAGTATAAAGACTAGGATGAACAATGAAATATGATATAAGCAATAATAAATTTTTGTGCAGAAGAAAGACATCCGAAGCTCCTCTAGTGAAGACGTCTCAGGATGAATCTGCAAAGAATCTATAATCCTACTGAATTTGTCTACAGATGGAAGGAGACATCCGAAGTTCCTCTGGTGAAGACATCTCAGATGAGCCCGAAGAGAATCAAACAAGCAGGCATTAACTGTGCAGCTTTGGGTAACAGTGAATGCAGCTTCAAAACAACTGCTCCAGCCCAGCGTTGTGCATCAAGCCTTAACCATTTACATTACATCACCACTATTAAATGGAATAACCTCCATAAATAATTGGAAAACAAGCACATCACTGTAACGTTTGCTGTGATTATATGCATTTTTTGTTCACAGCATTTCTTAGCCATCCATTTATATCACCAAATCTTGTCATGTGGTTGAGACTGGTGTTATGCAGTCCTTGTTTTCCTTTGGTAAAGCATTTATCTACAGATGGGGCAGGGTGGTAGAGCTTCTCTTTTGGGATGATGTAAGTTTCTGGAAGCGACATGTTTTTCCAGAAACCATTTAATAATAATCTATTCTGATACATGCAGAAATATATATATGTACCTATATATATATTTAATACAATACTTTAAATGTTTTGTAGTATATATTTTTTCAAATGTTGTATAATTAATGCTTAAAAGTTAAGAATATGTAGTATAAACAAAGCTCCACTGATCATTAGTCAGGAAATCATGTGAATGAAGTCCAAAAAGATCAGGCAGCTCATTTAATTTAAAATATAATCTTTGCTCCTGTACCTCATACATTTCACGGTTTGGTGCGCGCATTGCTTAAACTAGCATTTTCATTTGATTAGTAAAACAGAATTAAAGGATCATTCAGGCACTACATAAACATTAAGAATTCATTAGTAATAAGTAGTGTTACGAATAAAGTAAACAGAAAGGAAGCAGAGGAATTTTGTTTTGGATATTTTTTCTGCATTGGGAAAAGGGTGTTTAAATTAGTGGGGGGGAAATACCTGGTGCTTCATGAGTTATGAAAAACTTATGAAGTTGAGTATTTTGGAAACATAACATATTTTTCTTTTAGGTGTGCAGGTATTATGGTTCCAAAATGTGAAAATGAAAGTAATTCAGATTTGTGTTTCATGGGTAATTTCCTTGTCCATAGAGTTTGGAAAGTGTTTTTAATATTTCATTAGAACAGGTTAGTTCATTTATAGCTATAATATAAAACTAAAGTAGATAGAAATTAAGCTTGATAACGTTTTTTTCATGCTAGTGTTATGTGTACACTAAGAATGATTAACCCTAATATGGAGTTAACTATACAGCCTGAAAATTTAAAGCACTTTCAACCTTGCACGTCACATTTCATATGTGATATTTCAAGTATTTGAGACCTTGAAGGTTTTACACAATATTTGAATCAAATAAGAGGTATTACTGCACATAGAGGGATCTATTTTTGATTGCTCACCAGTTATTTGCAGTTAGAGCCAAAGATTCCATGGTTTGTATCCCGGTCATGACATTGAATATTCAAGTTTGTTTTAACCTTCCAGCTAAATGTAAGGTCTTAAACAGAAAATTGAGAGAGCTGTTTTCTCTTTTTGCATATTGCTTGAACAATCTCTTTTGAAGTGTACATTGTCCTGAGAAAGCAGTTTTGAACAATATACACAGGGCATTGTATTAAATCATTGTTCCTTACTTGTCCCTTGGAAAGTAAAACATAAGTACATTTTAAAGCATTAGCAGCCTAGTGGCTTAAATGTGGCTAAAAACATGAGATTTTGTATCTTTTACATAAAAAATGTATGCAAAATAAGTCCTGAAGATAGGTACAAAGAGACCTTCAGGTTAAGGAATATGTGTATGCAAAAGAAACTGAAAGTAATAACATTAGCAATTAAAGCATTAATACACTTATAAATTTTAATTGTTTCTTTGGCCTTCAATTTAAGAAATATGTATACCTAAAAGAAACTGAAAGTGACATTAGCAATTAAAGCATTAATACTTTCAAATTGTTATAATTGCTTGGTTTAGGGCCTGTATTACGATCTCCGGTTACTAGCGGAAGTTTGTTACCTTTCAGTTATCAATAACTATTGGTTAGGTTCAGTGCCTTGTATTACGAACTCAATTTACCTGTCGGTTTATTACCCTATGCATTATGGTGGAATGTGAACGGTTGGCAATATTTTCCACTAGGATTTTACCTTGTTTGCAACGCTCTCTTGTGTTT
This sequence comes from Mantis religiosa, assembly GCA_030765055.1. Taxonomy (NCBI): domain Eukaryota; kingdom Metazoa; phylum Arthropoda; class Insecta; order Mantodea; family Mantidae; genus Mantis; species Mantis religiosa. The sequence goes on along the minus strand of CM060950.1, from coordinate 82,615,848 downwards.
AGAATGTGAATTAGCGCGAATACAAAACATATGTAGTAGCATCAGGCGTCTAGTTTTAACTTTTTATTAGCTGTTCTCTATATATTTTCGTGATATTTGCATTAATAGTTTATTCGTAATAAGATCTAGGATAGTTCGTTTACAGTTTAGATTTTTCCATAGCGTTATATTATTTTTCATAGCGTTAGGTCAGTGTTATAGGTTATCTAGGTTGCGTTTGGTTAGTGTTATTATAGATTAGGTGAGATATATGGAGAATATATTAAATGCCTTGTTAATTTATAAACACCAAGAGATTTGTAGTCAAAATATTTTTAAAATAAGGCCACATAACTTATTAATTCTAATAATAGTATTGCACAAATATAATTTGGCTAAAAGAATTTGGTTAGTAGTTTATCCTCATGAATAAATCACCTCTTCTTATATAAATTATCATTTCACAGAGGTATATGCAAAGAGGGAAGGTCCACAAATTACGAGTCATACATGAATAAAAGCAAGGTTATAAAATATGCATTCTGGGACCAGTAACTAATTACCTGAATTTTTTAAACATAGTATATTTGGCTAGTTATGAAGCAATATGTATGCTTTTTCCTATAAGGAAACAGGTTACAGCACACTTATATTTCTCCTTGGCACTTCATAAACGCCACATTTCAGTCACAGCATTGTGTCCTTGATTGAAAAACGCAATTGAACAAATAAATGGCTTCATTTAAATACCACGGGATACAAGATGGGAAGGTTTTAACATTTCTTTACGTGTGCAATTCGCAGAAAATATATTTATGTACTGCATTTGCACAATCTATAGTACGTACGGCAAGAATCATAAGTAATACTTTAACTTGTATTGAGACAGCGCACACACTGCATAAATCGCAATATAATTAGCAAATTTTATTCTTTAAGGCACATTGTAGGACAAAACCATTATGATATTGTACATGTAATTAGCTACATTACATGTGTGAACAGCGTTTGCAATAACGGTTTGGATATCGATACAAATTGCATAACCTAAAAAAGTTGTTTTATTCAACATGTCACTGACACCATGGGACACTAAAAATTATCATTCCATAACCTATTACGTCAAGACACCTAATTATCATGTATATATGAAATTATCGTTCCACATTCTAAATCTTTTAGCTCTTCTTTTATTAAATAAATACTGTGCCAACATTTTATCCTCAGAATCGCTGTCAACATTCAATCTGGCCTGGAGGTACGCCATTTTCTTTTTTGTGTATGAAGGTAAACTCCGAGTTATGTCACTAACCGCTACTCGAGGTGAGGGTTAGTTAACTCCAGAAATAACTCTCAGTTAGCCCTTAACCGAAGGTCGTAATACGGACCACTGCGTGTAACTCCAAGTTAACTGTTAACCAACACCTTAACCGGAGATCGTAATACAGGCCCTTAGTGAAGTTTGTATCATGGCCACAATTTTTGCCTTACTATGCTGGCTTTCTGAACAACTCAACTATCTTGCCTTCCTGTTATCACTAAATTTCATATTTGTTTCTTTACATACCAAATGATACCTAAACGAGAAATATTCCAAAGGTGCTATGAAATGACAAGTACTTTTTTTGTTAATGAAGTTTCAAGTTCAGGCTCAATGTATAAATTAAAAGATAGAGCATGACATGGTAGTTTAGCTGTTATTGTGTCTGCACAGTAAGAGAAAGATCTATGTTTCAAATTCTAAACCTTTCCAACTTTTGTCATTTGTGCAGTCAATGAAAAGAATTATTAGTATATATTTCTTACTGAGTCAGCTTTTCATTCTGAGCTCTGCTTATCTAAGTTCAATGACAAGTGGCCTATGTATGCATCTTAAGCTGCTTTTAATTATCATTATCAACTTTTGAACTCAAGAATGTTTGCAGAATAGCTGGTTGAATAATAGGTATCCACAAGCAAATGTATATCCTTCCATACAAAGTAAAGATAACACTCAGATTTTGTTCTTTATATTTTTTCTTTTATTTTATTTTAATTATCTATTTCAGACTACTGTATAGCTATGCAACCAGCTTCATTATTAATAGTGCTACAGCAGTAGAAATACAATACTAGCTGGTTTATATGCTCTTGAAAGGAATAGCATTTACATATGTAATAAATGACAGTGGTACTAAATGAGATAAACACAATTCTACAGGAAGTATACATATTTATTAAAATTAGATCTTATATACACTTTTCTCCACTTACAAGTTTTATGTGAAGACTAGTTTCTGGGAACTTCTTCCTTATCCTCAGTTCTGTGGCCGAGTGATGGTGCAATCGGTGTCTGCTTCTGGCTTGGAGTTGTACTGCCATCTGATAATGCGGTAAGTTTGATGACGTCATCCATGGCAGGAATTTCAAAATTCATCAGGAGGTTCTGTTGTTCAGTAATGAATGTTTTCCCAAATGTGCAGTTCTAGAGGTTTCTTTGCCTGTTTGATCATTTCTTTTTCTTGCTTGATGTGATTCTCAGACCAAAAGTAATGTGCTATGGCAGACTTGTCCATGTGTTTGAAAATATTTCTGAACTTGCAAGTGGAGAAAAGTATATACAAGGTTGACTCATTTGCCTAATTTTAATAGCAATGGCACTCCACATTCTAAAATACTTCTTTTTATTCTGTATAGGTATACACATATTATTCATATATTATTGATCAAAAGTTTCCCCTACCAATAAGGGTTGAGTAACCATGTTAATAGCATGTAGAGGCAAGAGTAGGGTAAGGAAAGAGATTGGTAACCTTATTAAGTCTGAATTTTAAAGCTGTTATTCCATAACCATTCAAGCAAAATACGAGGGTAACCCATAAAGTAATGCACCACTTTTTTTTCAACAGTTATTTATTGAACACAATGAAACTTAAATGTAAAAAAGAATTATGTTTCTTCTGCACTCCCTGTTTTTCCGCATAATCTCCGTTCCATTCTGTGGCCTTCCTCCAGCAAGACACAAGGAAATGTATTCCCTGTCTACCACTCCTTGTTCTGGTCATGAAGCCATGTCTGCACTGTGTGAATCACCCCTTCGTTATCCTCAAAATGTCTTCCACAAATGGTATCCTTTAATGTCCGAAATAAGTGGAAGTCTGAGGGAACGAGTCAGGGCTGTAGGATGGATGGAGGAACACTGTCCAACCCTGTTTAGTGATATGTTCCAAAGTCCTCAAACTTGTATGAGGCCAAGCGTTATGTTGAACAAAACATTCACAAGGGTTGCTAATGGCGTCAAAGTCACTGAAAGCGTTTCATGAGTTTGGTTAATGTTTTCACATAAGCTTCAGAATTAATGGTGCTGCCTATTGACATCACATCAATGAGTATGACACCCTCACCGTTTCAAAACACAGTGATTATAACCTTACCGGCAGAAGCAGTTGCTTTTGAATTTTTTATTCTGTAGAGATTGAGGATGGTGCCATTCCATCAACTGTCATTTTGTTTTGGGCTCAAAATAGTATACCAAGTTTTGTCGCCTACCACAATCTTGGACATTGGTGCTTCCCGCTCAGCTTCCTAATGTGTCAGCAACTCAGAAGAAATGTTTTATCTTAACAGATTTATGGTCCACCATAGGACAGCATGAAACCCTTCTTGCACACACATTTGAGTAATCGAGAGCATGGATGATTGCATCCACACTTCCTTTGTTGATTGACAGCTTCAGCATCAACTGCCAAGTCTTTATGCATCAGTCATCGCAAACTGCTTCTGTCAGGTGTGATCTGTGTATGGCCACCTCGAACACTGCAAATCTTGGAGCTCTGCCAAACCACCTTCTAATGCCCACAATCTCTGTGCCCAGAAACTGACCATGTACTTCTGTTGACTGCAGATTATCCGTAAACTGCAACAAACATTTGTGAATGTTCCCAGCTATTCCTAAAAATCAATGACAACTCGTGCTTGTAACGTACTTACAGACTGTGATTTCGAAACACTGTTGTAGTTATGCTATCTGTCCAATGAAAGGCAAACTGTGCGCATGAACTTCTGAAAATTCGAATAATTTATATCTAAAGTTTTGAATTCATGCCATTGCTGAAAGCTGAGAAAAAAATATGGTGCATTACTTTCTGTGCTACTATTGTATTTCTTCCTTATGCTTTTAAAACAGGTTCATGTAATTTTTTCTCATTTCTAATCACTCACGTCACTTAAGTTTTAATGTAGTATGACTCAGTAAGGCTTTTAATATGAAATTAGCTTCACTTTTAACAACTCTTTTATTCATAACTATTTCTATCCTGAGACTGTTAATAGAGTGCGGACTAAACAGGCATTATTGGCAGGAGCTTATTAATTTACTGTGGGTTAATCCATCAGCTGAAAATGCTTGAATATTTATTAAGTTACCATCAAGATTTGAATGGTGTTTCCAAGCCATAGTAGATAGGCTGTGATTTATATACACCCACATATAGTGAATGAATGCAAACTCAGTACAACAACAAATTGCATTGCTGGTGACTAGTAAATCAGTTTTATTATTCACCTGGTTAATGCAGTGTTTTAGTACTGCCATCATATATATTATTACTTGGTAAAGCATCAAGGCAGTTGCAAAGAATGTGAAACAACAGAGATGTTTAACCTATTACACATACCTGATAAATCAGTTTATGAACACTCATTCAGATACAATCATGTCTTCTGAATATCATGTCATACATCAGCAAGTGCAAGAAATAATATATAATGTTATTGAATATTATAACAAGGAGAGAGAAGAGGGAGTCAAAATCCCTTTGTGTCAAGTAACAAAACTGGCAGCTGCAATGGCAATTTACATTTGTGTATAATTAATTGCCCAACCTTTTATATCAGACACACAGCTCCCAAGTGTCTCTGTTGTCACTTACTGTATGCCAAGTTACTAATATTTTGCTCTTCCATTAAACAAGATAAGCGAATGCAGCTCTCTCTGAATGAAAGGCAATGTGCCTCAATGCTTTACCATGTTGCACTGTGGTGACTAATGTCTTCATGTATGAATGTATGGAAAATGTGCTGCTGTAAGGAATTCAAGTGAAACGGGGGGGGGGGGGGGGGTGATTAAAGATATAACAGCATATAATTCTGTGTGCAAAAAAAGCTGAATGTAAGCATGCTGATGAAGAAAATGAAATATGTTGGCTGATAGGCCTAAAACAGAGTAGGCACCTTTCCCTTACATTTTTTAAGTGTCTTCTCATAAAACCATGCATAAAAACTTCACAGCTTTTACTTCCTCAGTAATGTTATGGAGGATCTGAGGCAGAAAGACAGCCTGTGCATTATGAAATAATTGCTGCAGTTTGCTATGCACATTCACAGATTAACAATACTTAAAGGCAAATTAATGAGTCTTCTCAACAGCACTTAAGAATGCTGAGAGGATTACTGGAATAAATGTTCCAGGAACAAATGGTGGTGTATAAAATAAAACCCTTAGTAAGTCATTGGTTTAGTTCTTGACCAGGATAGGCCTAATTCAAAATTATTTTGTCAATAATAATGATAATGCATATAGTAAAGTCATGTACCTGTAATGTGTTGGAGTGTAGTGTTTCAGTTTAAAGCACGGAATGGGAAATGTGCATGGGTCAAACCCAAACCCACTTTTGGGAGCCCAGTCCAAGTATAGAACCAGTACTCATTCAGTATTGTGAGAAATTTGAGGAACTGTAATTGGTACCAATCTATAGGTCTGGGAAACAAACATTCATTCTATATGAGAGGAAATATGGTGCTGACCACATCTTCCCATATTAACTTTATCATCCACCTCTGCAGTGCACATATAGTTGACATTCTCGTTGATTGAGCCAGGCCCATAAATTTTATTTTGATTACTGTGGTTAACATTGTTGCCTAATGCCATTTAAACTGGTTTTAAACTGTGTTAAGTTCAACTTTCTTTGCAGAGCTTTTTATTTAGATTTTACCTCCATTGAATGATTAGTGGTTAGCTGTAGAACAGTAGCTCATTTTGTCATTTTACTCATTGATTTATTTGTTCTGACCAGGGTTGGGCCTTTTATGCATAAAAAAAGTTACCCATATTGCAGCAAAATACATGTAAATAATACTTATGACCATGTGTGCCATTCTTGATCAAGATTTTGCCATGGTAAAATACTGGCTTTACCATGATGGTCAGTTGTGGTGCATCAATGATGGTAATGGTTTATAGAGAATTTTATTGTAGTGAATGTCAAGAGCTAATTTTCATCAGTTATCTCATTTCACATATGTCGTAATCTTAAAATGGCAGAATGGTGTAGATTAGAATTCCCAACCAAAAGAAATACACTTTTTTGCCAAAGAAGGCATCTTGATAAAGTTTTGGTTTATCTGGTACTTTGTAGTTTTTAACTGCCTTAATGCATTTTGTGTGTCAAATGCCTTAAAGATCCTGACTGAAGATGTAACAAAAACTCAAATTATGGTATACATAAATGAAGCATAAATGTTATCTACATTACAGTAAAATACATGTAAGTAACATTTATGGCTGTGTAAATCATTCTTGAGCCAAGATTTTACCATGGTAATACTTTACCATGATGAGTGCTTAGTTGTGTGCATCTATGACTGCTTGTTTATTTTACTTCAGTTAAATGTGAATGATTGGTTTTTGTCTCTTACCTCCCACTTCACTTGTGTTGTAATCTTAAGTGGTGGAATATAGGTTATAGTTCCCGACCAAAAGAAATGCACCATTTTCACCAAAGAAGGCATCCTAACAAAGATATGGTCTCTGAAATAATTTGTAGTTTTTAATGCCTTAAAGCACTTTGTTCAACAGGTATTTTAAATACACTGACCAAAGACATAGTACAAACTGAAACAATCTGGGTAGTATAATGAAGTATAGTTTCAAGAATAAGGCAGAAATAAGAGGAGCAATGAATGGATTGAATGTGATTAATACATTAATTGCATCAATGTAAGAATTCAATAACGTAGTGAGACTGAAGTTATGGTGTGGGGATAGTGTCTTTACACATATTCAAAAGATTCAGAGGTCATACGTTGTCTGGGGATTGTAATTTTTTTTTTTTGCCTCATTCAGAATTTGAATGTTGACTAAGCTAAGTGAACTTATCTAAGTAATTCATAGGAACTACTTTTGCTTTCATCTTTTGCATACTGAACATGCACATACATGTGCTTCAGCAAAGCGTTGAAAAATGTAAGATGCTATGTACTTGTGGGTGTGTTCAGTAGAATTTACCTGCAGTGAACAGTGCAAACCAGGGTCAGTTAAACTATAGTGAACATTGGTGTACAGCTGTGTGATGATTACCCTGGTCAAATTCTTACTGCATTAAGCTGGAGACCCCTGAAGGGTTTATTTAATAAGAATGCTACACACGGACATTGACGAAAGTTTAAAATCAGTGGCAAAGCATGCAGTGAAGTGCTGGAAGTGCCCCTTCCCCAAGAATTTCAGGAGAAAAAGAACACAAAATGCATGTCAAACAATATTTTATTTGCTCTGGATACATTTTCAAAATTTATTTGCAAACATCCACATTGTTGCAGACAATTGGACAGCTGCTGCTTAATGCCCAAGTGACCAGTTCCGCAAGCTCATTCAATACTGAATATTTCTGCATTCTCACATTCGTAACCTTGAATACCATGCTTTGTAGATACCCGGAAGCAACCGTGTCTCTTTGATAGGAAGCACTGACAGATTTTGTCACATAGACTCTGTAGCATGTAAAGAAAAGTATTTTTTTTTTTGTTTTGTGTGGCGCTTTTAAATACAACACTAAGTATATTTCAATAGCATTATCAATAGGACTTTATGTAGATTGGTATTCAGTGGTGACAAATAGGAAATTCATTGAAGTTATTAGTAAAAGTGTGTGAATTGCATATGTTCTTCATGTTAGATTAATAATTCACGTGGTGTGGGCCAGCTCTTGGAAAAATTGGTATGTCTAAGTGGAGAGGGAAAGCAGGAATATGTCTGCTTGTGTGGGCAGTTTTGCAATACAAGAAGGGCCTACATGTGACTACAATAGAGAGAGTACTGCAGAGTAGCTTTTTAGTTCTTTGAGTTATAAGGAAGAACTAAATATAATTAAAAGTGACAAAACAAAATAACTTCTTAATAATGAAACTGGCATGCAAAGCAACAGTGTTAACATTTATGTGCCACTTTAATGATAGATTGCAAAAATTTTGTTGGCCATGATTGCTATTTAAGATGGTTGTGCATATATAAACTTTGTTATTCTCTCTTACTTTAAAGAAAATTGCATGGAGCTTCCCTTGCTTTGAAAGTCATGCATTGCCTCTGTAAATACATCAAATTCTCTAAAAAAAAAAGTGTTAGTCTTTGTATAGTTAATATTTTACATTCAAGAATCAGAGCCTATTGATGTAGAATTGTAGTTACTATTTGCATGCATTGGTGATCTTGAAATACTAAATAAGGTAACAACTTATGTAATACTGTGAACTGCAATGTAAGAAAGTATGAGAACGGACTGTAGATCTAGCATGCTGTAAACAGATTCAATTCACAATTTCCAATCATATTGCACTGAGTGAGTTACTGATCTAAGGGTCTAGTCCTATTCAAAAACAAGATAGAGAAACCAGGCTATTTTTTAAAATAAGTTCCCCCCCTCCCTAGAAGCATGCACAATTAAAGTATCCAAGAAGAGAACAATCAAAAACCTTCTTAGAAGTATAAATACAAGTTGTCTTAATCGAATATGACAGGGACTGAACAGAGTTTAACAAGTATCAATACCAGCTTTCTCTTTGGTGACAAAATTTCTAATTATGAATTGAGGGGAAGATTAATTCATAATATTTACAAATAACTTAATTTTGTTCATTTGAAAGTTGAAAATAAAAACTGTTTTAAATGTTGCATCTTAAGCGATTTAGAGCATAGCAACAAAATTACTTAAAATCTCATAGAAGAATCTGCATTAGAAGAATTATTCAAGTGTCAATATGTGTCAGTATGTTCTCATCTACACAAGACATGCCAGTCAAATATACTTTGAAGGTAAGCAAAAGGGCAGACCTAGAAACCACCCTTTACATTTCAACTCCCCATGTTGGATTTGGATTTCATTGCTAGCCACCCTCAGAATAACCCTGCAGCTCATCTTAATGTGCAGTAAATTTCACAGATAAGGTGAGTGCATCAGGAAAAAAAATGTTGTAACAACATTAGTGCTGTGGAAACCAAGCACTTTATGAGCATGCTACAGAAATTGTGCCCATGTAAATGAAAAAGTATTTCAAACACATTCTTTGATGATTTAAGTTAAACATTCTTTGATGTTTATGAAAAATAATCCCAACAAATATTTCATTCATCCATTTTATACAGTTGCAAAGTTCCTGGAAATGTGATTTATGTAAAATATGGTAGTTAATGTAATTAATTTATACTCTCTAACCATGAAAATAATTGTATGTTGTATAGTTTTAGTTATGAATAGGATTTTACTGTTTGTGTTCTTGTAATTTTTATTTGTTTTCTTGAGGAAGCCATAAAAATGTAATTTTTAAGTGCTGAATAAATACTACAACTACGACGACGATGATGACGACTAAATACATATTGATGTTCATTGATTTTTGCTCATTGATCATTGGGAAAAATGAATCCAATAATACAAAGAATGTGGCCACAATGATTCACAATGTTAATGCAAGTTCTCGTAAACGAAGAAACTACCTTCATATGTATCAGGCTTTCAATTTGTTGGATCAATCAGACAGAAAATAAATTATGTGATATAAAAAATGAAGCATCTGGAAAGTAAAAACACAAGACATGTTCTGCACTGTTGTAGGCAGCATGATAAAGATTAGCAGGGGTGATAAACCATGGTATTCTGCTTATAATTCATATACTGCAAATATACTGACTAAAAAGTTGGTACCAAAACCATCTTATCAAAATAAATCAGACGAATGTCGGGTTACTCTAATCTCTTTGGACCCTGGTCTCATTTGAGCAAAATTTCATCCATGTAATTCATCACCTGATATGATTTAACATTGGAGGCAATAAAAAAATTAAGATCAGCAGTAGCTACTTTTATGTAATGGTCATTCTACATTTAGTCTTGCTGTGGACACCAACTGGTACTTACAATGCGATGCCTGTGTCTGACTGGAAAATAATTTCAAGTAATCTGAAGAAAAATGTCTTTCACAAATAAATGAAAAAATGGCTCTCTTAGATCATTTCAGCTAGCTCATCCATACTTTCCTAAAGTTAGAAAGCAGTGTCATTGATGCAGCACAATTATGGATAGTCCTATGTTTACCTGATGACAAGTTGCATCTTATTAACAAATAGAGAAAACAATCCTTATAAATATATAAAGCATAGCAGCAGCATCCATATTACCATATTACCAGGGACAGCGTTTTAACAAAGAACATAATCAAATAGAAGCATTGATGTTGGAAACACTGGATGCAGAAGGTTTTGTCAGCATTTTAACATAATGAGAAAAAGCAGGAATATTTGGTGAACTTTTGTGAAAAAGTCCCCAAAAATCATTCTGCTACTTGAACTAGCATTTTTGCTAATGAGTTACTGAATATTCCAGTTTCATCTACACAACTGGAGAGGATATTTAGCAACTAGTATTAGTTCATGATGTTAACAAAACTCATATTTCATTTGAAAAACTGAAGGATCTTGTACACCTCTATTATTCAAAATGAAATATCAGCAATGTGATTGACTGTATAATGCAAATGTGTAGTCTTCTGTTAATTTTTTAAATTTACTACCATAAAATGCTGGATTTTTAATGGTGTAGATGCAGGTGTGTGTGTGTGTGTGTTTTTTTTTTTTTTTTTTTTTTTTTTTTTTTTTTTTTTTTTTTTAATGAAGTCAAACATTTCAATGCCATGGCTGGTATTTGAACCAAGGATTTCTTGGTTTCCATTCAGTCACTCTTGCCCATTGAGCTACCATAGCCAACTTGCCATCATGAAATAAAATTCTCCAATTGACTCGCATATTTTCCCAGTAAACCAGTCTGCCTCGTGTGGGCTCCTCTTCATGGTTGAGGAAGATGGTCAGCAGGCCCACCCACGTGTAGGCCGTGCGTGGAGACCCGTGGAGAAGGTTTTTAGATTCTTATCTAGTTTAGAGTTTAGGATTTAGTGAACGAAATTTTTAGTAGGTTTTGATTGATGTTTTTTATGTACGTGTATTTTTAATAGGTTTTGTTACACTTGTATAGTTTTTAGAAAGTTTTATATCTGGCTTTTACCATGACTAGTTTTTTAAAGGGCGCTGATGACCACCGTAGTTGAGCGCCCTGATATATATATATTAAACACTTGTCATGACGGAAAGTTGGCCATGGTAACTCAATGGATAAGAGCGACTGGACGGAAACCAGTAGATCTGTGCTTCAAGTCCCAGCCATAGCATTGAATTGTTCAGTTTGATTCTATCTATCCAAAACCTTAGTCTATACACGGCTAGTGTGAAGGAATGACTAATTTCCATCAATTAACTTAAATAAAAAGAGTTTAATGATGAAACCTGGGACTCAAGTATTTACAGTAATAAGTTGCCACAAACGGTGTATCTCGAATATGAGAGCCCAAGTGGTTTACCGGATAAATGAGTCAATTGGAGATTTTTAATGTCATGACGACAAGTAGACCATGGTAGATCAATGGATAAGAGCGACTGGATGGAAACCAGGAGATCCGTGGTTCAAATCCTGGCAATAGCATTGAATTTTTCAGTTTGACTATGGCTAGTGTGAAGCCATCATTAACTTAAATGTGTTGAAAGCCAAAAGGGGCCAAATTTTTTGTAAATGTTTTATGTAAGGAGAAATGTTTGTGATTAGAAACAAATTGCAAAAAATAGCAGTAATTTTTTGAAAAGAATAAAGTAAGTGATTTTGTTTCAAACCATTAAGTAATAAAGATATTTTTACAGTTACAAAGTAAATATAATTCTACATTATTATTAATAAGTTATATATTGTAATGTTCCAAATTCTATATGATAAATCGGCAAATCAGCAGTTTGAAAGCATGGCTGAATAAACATTCTGTATGTCATGACAGCATCAATAAACTTAAAAATAATTAAATAATTGATATAAAAATTATTTGTGGTTGGTTTATTGACACTCGTCACTTACTTTTTCATATATTTATGAGAGACTAGTTTCAAAGGCCCTGGCCTCCATTTTCAATCTCTTCCCAACTGAAAATGGAGGCCAGGGCCTTTGAAACTAGTCTCTCATAAATATATGAAAAAGTAAGTGACGAGTGTCAATAAACCAACCACAAATAATTTTTATATTAATTTTGACGTCACTGTTACTAAATTCCTCCAAACACACATTAAATAATTGATGTTTAGGTTGTCAGTTAATAAGTGTTAGCTTTTTACTTAATGTTAAAGTTTTGTACATGAATATTTTACAGGTAAATTACATGTAAAATATACACAGGTCTCAGTTGACTCGTGTATAATTTTTAATTATATACAGGTAATTTACTCACCCAACCCTGGTTGAGATCCATACGGTTTAATTACAAGGTATCTTTATATTATTATTTTCTTCTTTCTTTTTTTTTCCCCCCTTTCTTTTTTTTTCCCCCCTTCTCTTTTGCTGTGAGTTCACGTTAACACATTTCTTTAAGAACTGGAATGTTATCTGTTACTCTTCAGTGCTCGGTTTTGGCGTTGACCAAACCATTTACCATTTACAAAGCTGTGAGGTTTGTTTCCTCTTTTTATCTTCAGATGAGTTAGTCTTCTGTTCTGTCTGGTACCTATTTTGATGCTTCTACTTTGCTGTAAATCAGATTACTGAAAATTGCATTGAAAGATTGAATGTTCCTTTAATAGTTGTATAAAGTACTTTGAAATACATGTATTTTCATATTTATAAAATGAAAAATGGCTTGCAAATTTCTTGCATACCAATACCCTAGGCATGTTTATTTCTGCAGTGTGTGTGTGTTGTGATAACATGCATGGAGTAGAACTTATGCTTCAGAGAAATGTTTTGTGCATACAGATTATGAAAGGAACACTTCTCCTTTAGCTCCTAGGAAGATACCATGACAAAAACTTTTGTTTTATGCATATCAGCCTTGAACTGCCTACGCCAAACCAAAGAGATGAAGTAGATTCAGAGTTAACATAACTTTCTGTCAGTAGCAGAAAGGAAGAAGACATGGTTATTGTACACTTTGTTATGGAGCCTTTACAGTTGTAATTAATGAATTTTATACTTGTAGTTTTGACATGTTTTTGGTGCAACAGTGTATTGACCTTCTCTGTATTATAGAATTTCTGCTTCCAAAGAAATTTAAAGCTGTTGCTAACTAAATGTGCATGTGTTTTTGTGTATGTGTGTGTGTAAACATTTATCACAAATTAGGAATGAACATTTTAAACGTGTGCATATGTGTAAATGTGGGATGTTTTAATCTGCTTGTGGGAAAAAAAACAACAAAAAACTTACCAATAAAAATAAGTTATTGGCCTGGCTTGCTTTGCAACGTGTCCATAGTACTAATACTGAAAACCTTAATAGAAAACAAATGTATCTAACAAATCTGTTGTACATATATATAAGAATAGCCAGTATTTCTGGTATTCTATAAAGCTGTGGTGATCGTCAACAGGAATATGATTTATTTATGGACTGCTGATTATTAAAATAAACTTTGAGGACAGAAAGACTGCCATTTTTATTTTTGTCAGTTGAGATTTTTTAGTTTCTTTTCACATTTCCTTTTACTATACAATATTGAACCAAAGCTTGAGAAATGATAAATTAAGTTGGGCTTTTAAAACTGCAAAATTAGTTTCTGTAACTTTTAGAGAACCAAGGAAGTAATTCCTCTATGTTGCTACTAGAAACTGTTAATATTCCATATGCTGAAATCCGTGTGGTGTAATCAGCATTTTGATTCTACTTTTGTCACGAATTGTGTCCCTACCCTATCACAAGGCATGTCAAAAAATGCAGTTAAGACAACAAATAAGGCATTTTAGCTTTTATTCTACAATATATATATTTGTGTAATATTTATTGCTTCACTGTAGCTAGCTTCATTTTCTGCCTAATCAATATTTTCTAAGCTGAGTATATTTCAATGCAACTTGACATTTAAATAAAATTTATACTTTTTAACTAAATGTACAAGTAGAACAAATTCAGCTCGGCTAAAAATGTCATGTGACTTACTTAAATTTATATCTGAAATGCAGTACAATTTCCTTGGCTTTAAAGTCTTAGTTTCACCTGACTCAAAATATTCCTCTGTATCAGGTACTTGGAGCTACTCAATAGATAGATGTGATGGAAACACCTGTGGTTCCTTATGCTAGTACTATAAAATATCTTAGAAACATAATGTAAAAACTTATAAAATTTTATATCTGTATATGATAAATACAATCTTATGCATTATATGACTGTAGTCTTCAAAATTTGTACCCATTACTCAAAATATTAAAATTTCAGAAAATATTAAGGCCTGTTATCCCATAAAAGACACATTTGTTTTAGAAGTTAAAAAATTAGGTATATTTATAATCAGTGCTACAATATTTTACGTTCTATTTGTGGAGAAACATTAGGAAAACTGTCCATTCCAAATTTATGATACTTTCCAGGTTTTAAATTTTAAGAAGTGCTATATTAGAAGCCGCAAGATGAATTCAGAATTCCTGAATGTGATGTTCACTACAATTTTGTTCCACTTCGAAAATTGTTGTTTTTATTGTTATAATGAATGAAATAAATACAAAAACATGTGTGTATTTTTGAGACATCTGTTGCATTGTCATTGGTCAGGAAATCTTGTTTAAAAATGTTTATATTTTAGTTTTCTTGAACTAAAGCAATATTAATTTGTTTGTATATTTTGAGTTCCATGCATATTAGAGAATATTTGTGGGAAATGATATAAAATACCAGAAAAATCCTTTTCTTTGAGGCTCTGACACCAGTACTGAAGAAAGCATTGATGTGTGTAAAGGATTCATATTAAGATTATTTTTCTCCCCCCCCCCCCCGCTCTCCCCTCTCTCTCCAGGTACTATTTGAACTCATCTGCATAATAGAGCACTAAAGCCAAACACTGTCAATAATGGGTATGAGCACTGGCAAAACCATAGAATACTCCAAAGTGTTTCCATGGGAAACTAAGCATATGCTAACGGGGAAACTTAAGTGTATGCTAATGGAAATAAATGGCCTATTGGTGTACACCATTAAGAGTACTGAAAGCCATGATAACAGTGAAATTGCATCAAATTTAGTTAAGTGAGAATTTTCAACTTAACATTCATAACCAGAAACAAAATTGAACTATGGATTAAATACTTCATAGTCTAAAATAAGTTAAGGGTGGAAGTATAGATTCCAAAAAAAAATTATGATAAATCAATACATAAAATTAATAGTATTATAATTGGACTAAGTAGCTATGAAAGCCTAAGGTTTTTTTTCCCCTAGATTTATAAAATCTGTAAATATAGACAGATTTATAAATACAGTATAAAATCAGGGGTTTTTAGTAGGATTGATACAAAACTGGATTATTCCTTATATGAAAATCAGAATATAATATGTTGAAATATATCATAGAAATAATGTTGGTATGGTTGAAAAAGTTAACTTGCTCTTCTATATGGTGAACCAAGAACATTCCACAATGTTTGAAAATACACCTCTTTCTTTTTAGCATATGTGAATAAACTTCTTAAATTCATACACAAAATGAAAGTTTGGCAGTTGGATGTGCAGACGATACATTAGTAATTTAAAAAAGGTCAGTAGCTTAAGTGGAAGCAAAAGCGTGTTAATGAAAATAAAACCATATTTTTCTAATTTAGATAGGATATTCACAAATTTAATAAAATTTGAAGAAGAAAATGTACAAACAGTGTAAAACTGAAAATATATAGAAAAATAATCCCAGAAACAGTTCACAAATTTTCAAGAAGTATTAATATATAAACAATTGAAGTAGAAGGCATAAATAGGTTTTCTTCAAAACGACACTGAACGAATATAGCGGTTTCATAGTTTATAACTTAACTAGTCTTAATTTCGGAGTCACAGCTTTGAAATTCTCTTAGGTATAATTTTATGCATGATTAAATATTACATTATTTTGTGATTAGGCAGCAAAAGAACCACTGGTGTGTGAACCTCAAAAGTTATGGGATGCACCAGCCACGAAAACAAAAGCCTGCTCCTTGCTCTTTATCAGTGACTCTAGCCTCGCTTTCAGATAATGTTGCAAAGGGCAGTTATTTGTGAAATAGTCGATAATGATACGGACAGTTCAAGATTGCTCATTTTACTATGATCTTATTTGTACAGTACTTTCAACCAGTTACTGTAAAATCAGCAGCTTCCTTTTCAGTTACAAATGCTTTATTTAGTATTATTAAACACAGTGAAATAAAATGCTTCTCATTGCATAAAGCATTTAGCTTTGGTTATCTTTACAATTCTTTTAATATTTTTCTCTGTTCTTTTTATCATTTAATGCTTTCATCTTCAATCTCACTTACATTAACTTCCCTCTAAAAGACTTAAGTTGCATAAGTCCACCAGCTTATTTGCCGTCATCAACTGTTATAACAGAATGTTGGAATGTTAAATGGAATGTTAAACACCCATAAACAAAAACAAAAGAATAGCTTCTTTATTGCGGTTTCATAAGCCAAAGAAATTCGTAATAGTAGCAAGCTACTGTGGAGTATGTTGGTATGTTTACTAAGAGCTGGAGCAGGAAGCATGCTATGTCACCTAACTGTAAACTTTGATAGCTTGAGCCACGCTGCATTATTCCTGTAACTGCCTAATCCACACTCGTTCTGGAGCGTTTCTTATGCGGCTCTATTGGCGGTAAAAACTGTATATGTCACATAGAAGCTGAGCAACTACCCTGCATACTACATATATTGGGCATACAAGACTGCTTCATGTTACTCAGAGAACTTTTTATCAGACTTGAAGCTCAATATGCTGTAAATGTACCACATGGAACCACTGGCTTTATTTCCCTTTCAAAAGAAACAACTTAAAAAATTGTTATGCCTGAAAATATCCATCGACTTCCCCCAGTTTTGAGCATGCAACCTTAGAAAACAGAGGCTAGCGTGTTTCCCCTAGATCATTTCATTTCATTTTTTATTTCATCCATATGATCCAAAATGTCATGTAGGATGACTTCGTATACAAGGTGCTACACCAAAATATTTTCAGTAGAGGTGGAGATATCTTAAACAAGTAATTTGAAATAGGAGACTTAAGGCCAGTTGGTTCAAATGTGTAAGTTACGGCTATAAGTTTCTAAAGTGCTAGTATGCCACTGCTAATGATGATACGACTTAAGTGCACAAGACACGAAAATAAAGAGATATGTTTGCAATGCCCCTTCTGGTGCAATGGTTACGGCATTAGCTTTCAAGTGATAGGTAAAAGAGTTTTCTTCACCCTTTTTTGTTTTTGTTGTTGCTTTTAGTTTATTTTTGTTTGTGGGTTTGCTTGGTCATTTGATTGCTTTTTTAATATTTTGCATAAGCTTTTAATTCTTGTATAAATGTAAGCATTTTACATTTTATTTCACCTTGTAGTGCAATTAAATAAATTCTTTCTATCAAAGGTCGAATCCTGCTTAATACTTTCACATGCTGTACATCTAAATGGGAGGTGGTTTAAAGTGTGAACAAACTTATATAAAATAAAATGGAAATGCAACTTTTTACATCAGGTTTATGGGAACTGCTCGAAATGGCAACCTGCATTTTCAATGCAAAGTTGACCGGCAATGGAACAACTGTCGTACTCTATCCAAAATTCCTTGCGTGTGTTGAATAACTTCACATGCTGCTATTATACAAATGTCATACTCTGTCCAAAATTCCTTGTGTGTCTTGAATAACTTCACATGCTGCTATTATGCAGGCAGTTAGTTATGAATCATGCCATTTCTTCCTATTAGAATTTACGTATTAAAAAGATGAAAAAAAAAAAAAAAAACTTCATGACAGGAACTGAACCAATGATTTTTGGAACACCAGTTTTCGGTGTTATGGATTGGGCCACCAGAACAGTTGCAGAAACAGCACTAGAGTAGGTTCCATGATGCAAGAAGGCAGTTAATTGCTGTTCATTGTCACACTGGGAGGTAATCATTTCGAGATTTGAGTGGTCTTTGAGGCATTATATCTTGAACACCTTTTACAAGCTACTAAAATTTGATATTTTTATACTCGGGGAAACAGTTTTTAAAACATTCTAATCCAATAACTTCACCCACCTTGGGTAGAGAGCCTTGGCTAGAGAATCAGTCTATCCAAATCTTAGCCTACACTTGGCTAGTGTGGAAGATTAAATTTCCATCATTCACCCACCTTGTTTAAATACCAACTTATCAGCATCTGATGCCAATTAGGTTTAACATAATTAACTGCGTTATGTTGAGCTGCACACCATGCATTGTCTATCTCAACTTGCTTATATTAGTCATCCCTACAATCGCTGAAATTATTTTGATGTAGCTTAATAACACCCTGTACCTGCACATAAAATATGGTTTAATGGGAGAATCAATGATGAAGGCAAAAAATGTTTAAAAGAAAAACTAAAATTGTATTGTTGGGACAAACAAACAAGACTTGCAGATTAATGTTCAAAAATGTCAGTACTTTAATTGTTTCATACATACATCCACATATATAGGATGAAGTATTCAATAATTAGTAAATTATAAACTTAATGAATAAGCTTATGTCTTGAAACCATAATCAAAGGGTTAAAATCCCAGAAGCAAAACATTGTGATACATATATAGCTTAAGAAAAGACAATTTCTTCAAATCCTTATTTAGGTGTACTTTAAACAAATTTCTATAATAAACATGGAAAAAAAATTTGGGACAAGTTACCAAAAGAAATCAAAGCAATCAGTAAGGCAGAACTCGCTATAAGGGCTGTAAAGAAGTATTTAGCAGGAGTTGCATTTTATAGTAATGGAAGAATTTAAATGTTCCATAATTTTAACTAGATGTGATGTGTGTGTGTGCGCGCGTGTGCGTTCACACGCATAAAAGTATAGATTTTGAAGTGTCCTGTAATCTTGTTATTTATAGAATTAGTCATATTTGATTTTGCCTTATAATGGTACTGATGAGTCTTATATATATATATGCAGAAAGGTACTATAAAAGTAGAGCTGTTAAATACTTCATTTAAGCCTGTAAAAATTATGTGAACTGTATAATGGAATAAAAAGGGAAAAGAATGCCAAAACCATGAAATTCAAGTTGATATCCTGGCCATCTAGGATAGAAAATCCCATAAAAGTCCTTAGCATGCTACAAGAATATCTCTGTACCCTACCTATATTAGATAGGAGGAAATATTGTATTCCAGCCAAAATTTGATGTAAAGATTTCATAAGGAATACATGTTTTGAGGACCTCCAAATCTGTCTATTTATTAATAATTTTATTGTCATTAAGCTTTACAGCAATAGACAACATCAGAGTGATACAGTCAAATTATAAATAATGTTACATTAATATAATACAAAGTATGTACAAAAATTGAAGTTTAATATTATATAAAGTAATAGATTTGATACAAAGTAATACAGCTTAAAAATTACAAAACATACTGTGCAGGTACTCACAAGTCTTACCAAATATAGAATAGTTATTACACTTCAAAATATTCTTATAAAGAGTAAAAAGGTATTTCGATGGGCCAGTCATATAATTTATGTTTAAAACTTATATCAGGACATTGTTTTAAGTCAAAAGGTAGCTTATTATACATCTTAGAACCTATTACTTCAAAACTCTTCTGAGTTGTAGTCAATCTGCAATAGGGAACATCAATATTTTGGCATGATCTGGTATTATACGAGTGTGTATCTTGCCTGTTATGTAATT
This sequence comes from Mantis religiosa, assembly GCA_030765055.1. Taxonomy (NCBI): domain Eukaryota; kingdom Metazoa; phylum Arthropoda; class Insecta; order Mantodea; family Mantidae; genus Mantis; species Mantis religiosa. Next base: position 82,595,868 of record CM060950.1, on the reverse strand, counting down.
CTGATGAATGACTTTTTATATATAATAATACGTGTAAATATATAGATTTATTGCGGTCATTATTCATAATTTAATAAATAGGGGTTTGCAGTGGTCTAGCCTTGATTCATCAGTCATTATTCAAATAAGCTTTTTCTGCAACAGAACCAATTTGGAAACATGTGGGCTGTTACCCCATAGTAAAATACCATACACAATAATGATATGAAAAAATGCAAAATATGCTGATCAAATTTAAGCTTCAGGTATGTGCATTTTCAGAGTTCTAATCAAATATATAACACTGGACAGTTCAGACATTATGTGATCAGTATGTGGTTTCCAGGATAATTTACTGTCTATTACTACACCTAAGCAACTAAGGATTTTACAATATCTGAGTTATTAGCTATAGGAGTATCCCTGCAATTCAGGATCATGTGTTGGGTTTTGTTCTCATTAAGTAAGAATCCATTAGCTCTAAACCATGTATCAGCTTGGGTCAGTGTGCTTTCAACTGTAGATTTAAGTGACTAAATCTTCACTCATATTAAAGAAAGTAGTATCATTGGCATATAGTATTGAGTGTGAGATCACAAAGGATGGGAGATCATTTATCATTACTGAAAATAATAAAGGTCCAAGTATTGAACCCTGTGGGACACCATATTTTATCTCGGCTATTTTTGATTTCTCATTTCCTATACAGACCACCTGTTTACAAGGTAGGATCTGAGAAGTTCAATAGCAGGGCTTTTGATTCCATAGATACTTAATTTATTAAGTAGATAAGTATGGTCTACACAGTCAAAAGCTTTAGTTAGGTCACAGAAGGTGGCTTGTGCACAATTTTCCTTTTCAAACACTTTAAGTACCTTTTGAACTAATGAAACTACAGCATTGACGGTGGATTTTCCTTTTCAGAAACCAAACTGTGATTGTGTTATTAAGTTATTTGATTCAAGACAATTATATAATTGGTCATAAATAAGCAACTCTAGCACATTTGAGAATATGGGTACTAGAGATATGGGACGATAACTAGCTGAGAGGGTTTTGTCTCCTGTTTTATAAATTGGAATAACTTTTGACACTTAGGTGCATCTGGAAAAATTCCCTCGATAAGGTATTTGTTTAGATTGAAGGTAAGTGGGTCTACCATACAATCTATAACCTTTTTTATTGTATTGTTAAACAAACCATAAATATCCGTGCTATCTGATGGCTTGAATCTATTCATTGTTCTTAGCACTGATTCGGAAATTACTACTGAGAAAACAAATTCCAAGTTATGTCTTATATTATGATCTTTTATTAAATCTATTGCAGATTCAGCAGCGACAAATAATGTTACCTCTTTTTTCTTCAACTTGTTTTATGCAAAATGTATTAAAATTGTCAGGGGAAATTTCTATTACGTCATCTTTGTGATCTCTAGCAAAAGAATTTATTAAACTACACGCCTTCTTACATTTATTACTTTTTGATTCTATGCTTTTGAGGTTATGAAGCCTTTTTGATTCATTTATGGCAATTTGATATTCATTTTTTTGCAATTATATAATACTGCTTATCCCAATCCGTGTTTTCTTTCCTAAATAAACTTAAATACATCAGTGTTTTTCTTTTCATGTCAGCTAGTTGCGGGGTAAACTGATCAATTATTTTACTTTTAGTATTTTTCTTTCCAGTAAAGTTAATGTTGACAGTGCATTTACGTTCAGGTATACACAATTCAAAAGTATTTTTAAAGGTAGTGAAAAATCTTTCTAAGATCTCTTCAGCTGACAATGGGCTAGCGAGTTGAGATTTACAGAAGTACATTTAAATTAATATTAGTACATATATTATCTATGCAGGCAGATCCTCTTGTGGGTTAATAGTTAGTGCATTTGAAATTAACTTGCCTGGAATATTACATAAATATAAATATTTGTTATAAAGGCTTCACTTATCTTAAGAAATTGGTGATAATTCTTCTTTCTAATGGAGAAATGTTTGTGAAATTGATCTCCATTAGCGAGAAGAATTATCACCAATTTCTTAAGATAAGTGAAGCCCTTATAACAAATATTTATATTTATGTAATATTTATTGCTTTACTATAGCTAGCTTCATTTTCTACATAATCAGTTGCCTGAGAATGTTTATAAACTCTTTTACATTTTGTTTATTTACTGTTATGTCAAAATCTGCATTTAAATCTCCACCAATTACAGTGTAAAAGTGCTTCCATTTTGGCTTTAAGAGAAAATTGAAGACCACCTCAAGTTTTTCGAGAGAGATAGTAGGGTTTCCCTTGGGAGACCTGAATAGTACTATTATAATTATTTTAAATTCTTGAACTATAATAACTGTTGCTTCAAAATCCAGTTCAATACAAAATGAGTCTAGTTGAAGTACAGTACAATAAGAAACAAAGTATTTACTGGTATATATTGCTACTCCTCCCATTTATATGATGCTGCCTATTATAACTGCTTATTAACTTAAAATCCTCTAGTTTACTAAAAGTTATTTCATTATCTTTGCATCAATGCTCACATACACAGAAACTCAAAAGTAATTTTCAGTTGCAAATTCATTAATTAGTAATAGTTTGTTCTTAATGCCCTGAACATTAATGAATCCACTTTTAGTATCAAACTTTGTACATGGTTTATTGGAACCTAACTTAACTTTGTCCCTGTCTTGTTGCCTACTTGGTTTTCACAATGTTCACTTAACCTAAAAAAGCTGGAGCTATCACTTCAATGTCTTTAGGAACTTCTTCAAGAGCACTGGAAACTTCTTCTTCTGGTCCATTTCATTCTTTGGAACAAAACCAAGAGGAATATATATTTATATTAAGGTTTGCATGCATATGTATGAAAGAGACAAAAGCATAATTCGAAAATTAAATGTCTGAGAAATGCCGAACTTAATATATAAATTTGGCATCTTCTAAAGTTGCGACACAAAGATTCTAAAAATAAAAATTAAAAAAGGGGAAAAAATCCTCCCATTTGGAAATAACCTGTAAAGTACTATTCTAAAGAAATTTTGAGTAACTGCGTATCATGGATAAATTGTAAGATAAAGACAAGAACCTGCTATAAAAAAGAAATGAAAAATATGAAAACAAATTACTGTAAATAATTTTTTGTTGCATTGGCCATATCCAAGATATGTTTATTGTTTTGAATTTTTCAATACTTTTATAAAAAAAATTAGTGCAATCACTAGTGACATTGTTTTTCAAGAGATCATGGAAAGATGTATATGAAATTTAAACCCAGAATATGACATCTTACTTTTGATTTGTTTCCTTATACCTACAACAAAATATGTAATGAAACTATTATTGCAAAGATTTATCTCAACATGAAGTAGATAGAAAAATAAGCTTTCATTAGGATAGTTTGTAGGACTAATATAGAACAGTTGGTAGTAAGTTAGAAGAGCATTTGGATTCAGTAGCAGATAAATATATCAGTATCCTTAGTTCCAGCTTACAAAACAGTGTTAAACAAGAATTAGTGATGACAAATCTTGTTTTATTGTGGTGGGAAAATCCCGTAAACTGTAACATGTGTCGAATTGGAAGAACCTTCCATCATTAACTACACCAAAACAAAGCAAAGAAATATTGGAAAAAGAAAAGACAAGACTGTGTCTATGCTCTATAAAATTCCACTATGTTTACAGGGAGTTGCTTGTGGAGCAATTGGCAATTTTAAAAGAAAGAAAAGAAAATGACAAATTAAATTACACATTAATGTTTTCTCTTTCAGTTTTGGTTACTTTTTTGTGAATATTACTTAAATATATAATTTAACCAATAGAATAACTTTTGTTCCCCTCCCATATTTTGTTTGGCAATTATATCCATTCCCACAAACACTGTTAATTTATTGATCAGTAGAATCAGCTATCAGCCACTAATCATTATACTTGATGTAACTTCAGCATGATTGTTCTATGAATTCATAATTCCTTTAATTTTGTTACTAGTTATTTAAGTATAAATGTTTGAAAAGCTGCATTTATTGTCATTAGAACAATTGCATGTGTCTTATTATTGTGAATAATTAAATCTGTATCAAGCAATTCATAGTAATTATATAGAAAATATACCTAAGCATTTTATAGTTGAGGACATGTTATGCAAAGCAGTTATGGTAATTAAAAATAACTGCATTTAATGTTAATCATATACATATAGTTAACCCTTTTGAAGCATCTGTAAAGGCTGCTTTAAAATAACCAAGAATGGTAACCAGAATGAGAACAACAAAGTTAAAGCACATGCATTATAATTTGAGCAGTGACAATAATTAATGGGAAGTTTTTCTAAATCCTTGAAATAGAAAAAATGATTTTATCAAGTTTTAACTTTATCGTTCTCATTCCTGGACACAAAATAAGATATCCATATTATGCATAATTAAGACCTATATAGAAATTATTAAGGACAGCTGGACATGAAACAGCTGTTGGAGCTCTCTCTAGTGACAAACTGGGAAAATTAAAATTGAGGAAATTCTAGAAATGTACATCCCCACCACAGATCCTACTCCCTCAGATCCATTGAATGTTGGTTTGTTTATATACAACTCAAAACTGGTTATTGCCTCAAAAACTACAAAGAATTGCAAATAATTTAATTTACAGCAATAATAAAGGAATGAACTTGTTACTAAAGTGCATAACAAATTCATTAATTAGTTTTACTGATTCTTTGAGTCCACACCTACAATCAGAATGAAACAAGAAGATAAGTAGCATTTCATTTTTGGAACAAAAATCATGACCTTGATCCAAATCCAAAATTATTCAAAGGAGTGATAAACCAAAATAAACTGACAACATGGGAGAACAAATTCATATGGAAAAATAAGGACTGCATAATGAACTTTGAAATCCCACCAGTAGATAATTTGACAAAGAATTTCATAGTTCCACCTCCAGAGAGAGGAGGGCATACGACAATAGACACTACTTGGAGAGAGGTTGAAAATGGAGGCAATGGCTTCCAAAACTACTCTCGATAATATAAAAACGTAAGTGACAAAGTGTCAATAAACCTTCTGATTAATGCATTTGTATTTAGAAAGTGTTTCCTCTGTCAGATTTTTACATTGGCTAACTTGCATTATATTCACTGAACTGGAACCAGGTGAAAAAATATCACTGGTCAAACATATGACATCCCAGTGTGCAAAAATGACTAAATTTTGTTACCAATATAGCCATTGGTATGCATTCTGGTTCTTATTACTGAAGTTTTTTAGTTGAATTTTTTTATTACTTTTATTACATGAACCAAAATGTATGTATGCTGTTATGCTTCTCATCTTAGTTTTTGTTCTGGTTTCCATTCTTAGGTTATTGTGAGCCAGCCTTAAGTCCTTCCATGTGTTTCAGGAGAACACCATAAAATGGTCATCAGAATGTCCATTTAAAATAAACAGGGCCAATTTTTGCATTTTAAATATTATTTCAAATTTTGTCCCAAAAAAGGTTTATGTTTGTATAAATTAGAGTTAGAAATATAACTGTTCCAAAAAATAACCAAAGATCCATTTATACTGTTGCAAAAGTATATGCCTCCAATTAATTCAATCATTAGAATACCTACTTCTTATAACAAGTTTCAAAGATAAGGCTTTGATTGTAGAGATGTCTCACACTTCAGCTGTTATGAGAGAGAGAAACTAAGTGTGCATGCACATGTATGCATTACACGATCTATACTCCTGCTGTTCTAAGAAGCACACTGTTCCTGTGAGCAATTCCACGAACAAAACCTACTGGTAAGCTACTCTTGTGCATACAACTTGTTTGAATGTAATATGGCAAAACACAGGGGCGAAAGTGTCACTGTCATCTGTCAGGCTTGTGCATGTGGGCGCAAAGTAATACAAAAAGTGTTTCATAAGACGGATGCAGTATAGGAACTGTTCCAGCATCCAGGATTGTATAGAGGACAATGTCCACTAGAAATTTTCCAACAAACTGATCTCTTGCAATACACATGAGAAAGTAAGTTATCAGAGATGCTGTTTTGGAATGTAGGTATGTGTATAATGTTTAATGCCTGCTTTTACTGTATGTGGTGACACTGATGATACATGAAATGAAGATGGAGCACCGGTGGAATGAGATGGCGGGAGGAAACCGGAGATCCTGGAGAAAACCTGCCCCAGCGCCATGTTGTCCCCCACAAATGTCACATGCAATCACTGGAATCAAACCTGGGCCACCTTGTGGAGAGTCAAGCTGTCTAACCACTCACTATGACATGGCCAGGGAATGTATATAATTATAACCATTAGCTGATAATGATTGTAAATCTATTAAAGAGAATTTTTCTCTTTGCAGTGTATCTACCGTGTTTGTGCTAAAATCAGGATGGTTTGGGAAGGATGTAGATATTTGGAAATTTTTGGGTGTGAGTTATTAAAAAGGTAGTGCTAGATTTTGGTCTCCTTTGTGGTTGCCATTTCAGGGGCAGCCTTGTTGGCACAGCACCTCCGGTGTAAGCTTGTATTCCTAAAAGGTCTTGAGTTTATAAATCTGAATTTTGACCTCTTACCACTTATGGATGATCTTATGGAGCTGTTGAACTGGTTTAATGCCGTATGAGAAATCCAGTACACCTGTAGGAAAGCTTGCTGGGCAAGAAGTCCCTCAGAGAATTGATAAGAACATTTCCATGAATTGACAGTGAGGCATACAAATTCTGAGATTGGCACTTGATCACATCATCTATGTATGTACTTAGGTTTTATTTAGTAATCTCATGAAGTAGTAATTATAAAATATATTTGAATATGTATGAGCAGGGTTTGTGTATTCATATAAAAACAGTACTTTATGTATTCAGATGTGCATGGCTGAATGTAGAGTGATAAGGAAGGAGAGAGAAGGGAGCTTTATTTTACTGCCTGGCAGTATTCGTATAGGATTGTAGAATAATGACTTAGTGCAAAAGGACTTTAGTCTGTTAAGTTACAGTGAACGAAGAGTATTGTGCTGTTTGTTATTTATACTTGTAGATGCTAACTTAAGGGCAGCAAGGCGCACTCTGCCACTCCCCCAAATTACAAAGCCATGGGACCTTGCCGCTCCTAACAATTTAACTGTAGGGGCTCAAAATTCTAAGGCAATTTTCCATTAAATAAGCAAGTAAATTTTTTAAATACACCAAACAGTCCTGCAAATGATTTTACTTCAAATGCAGCGTTCAGTTGTTACATAAAACCAATAATGATACAACATAGGTTTCAGTTAATATCAGATCAGAATTGGAACACAAATGCTGAATTTTTTTGTAGTTTCATCCCCTAATATAGTAAAAAAAAATTTTTTTGTTTGTTTGATATCTGCGATTAGTTTTCAAAGTAAGGTGTGATGCAAAATGTAATTCATTTTGTATGTAATGAGAAACCCATTAATAGGAATCACCATTTTGATCCCTTTGATAATGTGATAGTAAAGGAAGCACCGGAAATAGCAAACATATGATATAACACAAACATCTGTTGAACTGTCTGCTAAAGAGACCAACATTTTAAAATTGGGGAAGGGTCAATTACATTTTGCTTGTGTTCCCATACTGCAAATCTAATGGTTAATGACATATCAACAAACATCTCATCAAAAGTAAATTCAATACTGAAGGCATTCAAGAATTCAGGTCAGCAGCACCAGTTTCCAATGTAATTATTATCCTAGGACATGGTGTTATCAAGAGATGCCTGTGTCTTACTGAGAAATAACATCAAAGCAATGCATGAAGTGATAGTTGATGGTTAATTCAGTAAACTTTTAACATCTACAATGTTGGCCATGTTGGTGTGATGGGTAGGAGTGACTGGATGGAAACCAAGAGATAAATGGTTCGTGTCCTGGCCATGGCATTGAATTTTTCAGTTTGCCTCTTATGTATCCAAAACCTTAGCCTATACAGCCTAGTGTGAAGGAACAATTAATTTCCAACAATTAACATAAATCAACAATGTCATATCTATTTGGAAAAAATAATTCTTTTGTAAGTAAATTAATTACACTCTTAGATCCTGTTGGCTGGCTATCAGTATCCTTCAGAAGTCAGAAACTACTGTTGCTGATACAGTAGAATTATTGACGTTCGTACAGTTACCTGGGATCATGCTACCATACTAAAACTTGTTGAAAAGCAAAGAACATATTGTATAAATACATACGTGTCAGCAAGTGAGCTTCACTCATACAACCAGCAACATAATGTCAACGAAGAACATCATGACTAAGTTTATATTGGATATACTGGATACAATATTGTGACTTTGTGGGTTTGTGAAAATAAAAGTCCAGTTGCACAAACTCAAAATGTTCTTTATTTCCACCGAATTACAGTTGGAACACTTGCCGATTACATAGAATTACCTAACGCACACAATTATAATTCACCAGTTCGTCTGTCACAGGTCCATCACACGCTCACAGTTACGAACAACTCCTCTAATACACGTACACCGTCTTCCAGTCCGTCCACTCACTCAGCGCTCCTCACGACTGCTCGCCAAGAACTGAGCTGACTCGCCAACTACAGGACTTATATAGGGAAGATCGCTGTTTCTGGAAGGTTCGTGGCGCCCACAATTATCCCGAGGTTTCGGGACGTCTGGTGAGAGGGGAAAGAGACGGTACAGGGCTCGCGCCGCTCTCCTAATCATCCCTTCAGTTAGTGACACGAGACAAATGGGTAGGCGTGGCCTAAATGCTTCCCGTCTGGCCCTACTGCCGGCCGGTTCTATAGGGAGTTCCGACGTTCGGGTGACAATATCAAGAAAAAGCAGGAATATTTGGTGAATCTTTGGTCAAGGATGTTACATCCTCAAAAACATTCTGGTTGCTTGTTGTGAGACACCATTCAAAACTAGCAAATTTGGCTATATGTTATTGAACATTCCAAATTAGTAATTACATTTTGTGAAGTTGAAAGCCTAGAAAGAAATGTAGTAGAATAAGCTTTTGTATAACTTTTGACATTCTGAGGTGTTTTTCACTACAAATGAGAATTTGCTGTGGCTTTGTTCAAATTCCTACAAAGTCACTCAAATTAAAATTATATAAAATTAATGTAGTTGAAGAGTAATGAATTCTGCATCCAGGAGTAAATATTGAAAATTGGCTTAAGAGTAGTGTATATAACAGAAATCATGATCATTTACATTTACAGATAGGCCTGTTTCCACCTGTATGGGTATATTAATACACAAAGCAACTGATACTGTAGTGCTAAAAAGCCATATCTGCTGCATGAACCCCAGAATGATAAGAAAATAGGAGCCTAGTGCATTATTTGCCTGACAGAATAAAATAAGGCCTTCCTTTTATTATAAAAGAACAAAGAGTGAGAAGAGTAAGAACTTATTTTGCAGCCCTTCTTTCCATAACTATCCAAGGAGCAACATTTTATAATTTTTCATCAGGAGCCACAGTAATACAACAGATATTATTTCTTAGGAATGTACGCAAAGTGAAGCCTAAGTGGCAAATATTTTTATTTGTGTAATGTATGCTAAGTATTCAGTCATCTCTTAAGTGATCCTGAAAGACAAATTTTTAAAAAAGAACTGTCTAATATAATGCTTAAATTAATAAGCGGGAGCCAGAAACATCTAGACCCATCATTTCCTTGCATTAAATCGGTGAATGAATTACTTGTCAAGCATTTGTTAGTAACAATGTGGGCTTTTTTTTTTGTGAAAATGCTAGGGAGCAGGTTCCATTCAACTTTCTGCACTCTTTAAGTCATTAACAGGATTATTCTATTCTAAAATATATGTAAAACATTGTTTTCGGAACTTTTCTTTACTACTTATATTAGGCAGACAAATCATTGTACTCCATAAAAAAAGTTACTAGAAATACATATTTTTAGATTTATTGAAAAAGACAAAATGCTGGTTAAATATTAAATGCTGCATTTTAGTCAGTTAATGTTTGAACATGTCAGGCAAAGATTCTTAACAGAATTCTATCATCCAAAACTACCCTTTACATGGAAAAATGTTCCTTATTTATAATTTCCTCTAAAATAGGCTGCAATAGTTTTTATTAATATATGATGTACTTGACATATCTGAATGACTAAGGAAATGTATATCCCTGAATTTTCATAAGTAGCCTTGGATGTCTTCATTCTTGATACATTTTTGTCATTCTATTGAAATGGAAAAGCACAAAGATATATGGGTGGTCCGAAAGTTTCTTGCCCCTGCTGCATCTTTTGCAGTCGGAATAATTTAGCAGTAATTTGAAATACATGCACTCTCACACTCGTCTGTTTATTATTACTGTTGGTAACACTTATCAGGGCAGCAGTCAGAACAGTCTTCATTTACAGCATTGTTATATTTCATTATCAGCATTCTTGTGAAGAATGTTGTGTTGGAAATTGGATTGTCTTTCTTCCTTTCTTTACACCATTGGTCCTTTTCACCATTAAAAGATATGCCAAACTTTCAAATAGGTAAATTTCTTAATCTCTTGAGTTTAAAAACTTTGACACAGCCTTAGTTTAAACCGGGGTGAGAAACTTATGGTCCAAGTGTCGGATCACAATAGTGGATTGTTTAATCATTTCATAGAGCAACATTCAGTATCACTAAGGCTTATTTATCAATTGTTGCACATGTCACCCATATAATTAGAGTATATAAGGTCCAAAATTCAATTTTTATAAGTCTGGCATGCAATAAAAGAAAACAGTTGAACTTTGAAAGTTGACAGAAACACGGTCCGAAAATGGGCAAGAAAAGGCGATGGTGACACAGATACTAAAAGACTTGGTCAACCAACAAAAATTACTCCTAAGACTAATGAAAGAGTTAAACAGTTGGCTATGAATCAGTTGACAGGAATAAGGAATGTAGTGAAGAAACTGAATTTTTCTGAAGACTTTCAAGCCCGAAATGGCATGATAACAATTAGGCAATATATTAAATCTAATTATTAAAGTGTATTTTTATTTCAAAGAATGTTGGAGACCACTAGAAGTTCTGCAAAAGATTGATTAATGCTGCATTTGCAGAAGACACCCCAAAGGAATGCATAAAACTTCACACATCTTCACAGATGAGAGTGCTGTGGAACTGCAGCCTAAGCCAAACCATCCGAACAGACATCAGAACCAAAAACCGTCAATAGATTTCCCCAAATGTTACCCCTAAATTCTCACTAATTATGGTTGCTGGAGGTATATCTCTTTATGGTAAGACAGAATTGCATATCATCCCTCAAAATCAAACTGCGGATGAAGAATACTAATGAGTAGAAATTCTACCTTTATACCAGAAAGTCATGAATGGCCCTAGACAATTTCCACATTATTCACCTGTAATTCTGATGCAAGATAGTGCAACAGCACATCACTTAAAAAACCATGGGAGTTCATTCAGAGGAACTTCATTGATGTCTGGACTGATTGGCCAGGAAACACTCCAAATTTAAATTTTATTGAGAATTTGTGGACTAAATTGCAAGACAGTGTATTTAGACATGCAACAGAGAACATCATTGCAAGGGTGAAGGAAGAATGAGCATATATTGACCAAGAAACAACCATGACTTTGGTAGAGTTTTCAAAAACAGATTTTGCAGTGCCACAGCAGCAGTGGATGTCACCCAAATATTGAAAGTCACAATATATAATAAAAAACTGTATCTTGAGGGCAATTCAGCAATAAAATTGATATTTCTAGTTTTTGAGTAGTTATATTAAAATATTGGGGATGAGAAACTTTCGAACCATCCTGTAGATAAAGCCTGTAGATCTCACCAAAGCATACAATTTGTCAACTTATTTGTTACATTAGCCATTTTAAAGTATTTTTGTTGCTTCTTTAATCCTTCTTGATTGAAACATGAAGAAATATTTGTATACTATTTTGCCTTTATCCTCCTCTCTCTCTTCTGTACGCTTATTTATCAGTGATAAAAGCTATATACCAATGTAAAACTTTTTGTATTTTACATGTAAGCAAGTCCATATTGCTTCATTTAGATTATTTGTAATGTAATATGAATAGAAGAATTAGCTTTTATATGAATACCGTAATGGATTTATGAAAAGCTGCAAAAGGTAAATAGTCATGCTAGAATGATACATTGGTTTTCCTCCCCTCTTTTCACTTCATAAAATGTCCCTTGTCAATAGTCTGTTCTTGAAATGTGAAATGTGTAGTGTTTAACGCCCGCTTTTACTACATACGGCACCGCAGGCGATGACACTGATGGTACATGAGATGAAGATGGAGCACCGGTGGAATGAGATGGCGGGGGAAACTGGAGATCCTGGAGAAAACCCGCCCCAGCGCCGTGTTGTCCACCACAAATCTCACTTTGCAGTCGCCTGGGATCGAACCCGGGCCACCTAGGTGAGAGCCAAGCGGTCTAACCACTGAGCCAGGGCGCGGCCTTCTGTTCTTGAACCTAATGTTATCAAAAGGATAAGTGACTGATGCCATCTTAATATGATGCTTGCCTTGCAAGTTTATCAGGTTCACTTCCTAACTTTTTCTTAGCGTCATTGTTGAGAGGCAGCAGGTTAATTAGGTGAGCATTTAATCATGCCTTCAGGACAGGAGGAGGAAGCAATTGAAATACATCATGCCATCTTGGCTACAGCTGATATGGACATGGACACAGACACTAGCCTTCAAAACACTCCTAATCGTCAAATAAATAGTTGAGGTTAGTGTCACAAACACTCAAGCTTACATAAGTAAATTTATATTCTCCTTCACTGTTAATAACTTCAAAATCGCACTAATTATTAACTTCAGTTTTTACACAAATTGTGAACCCAATTATTTCTGATTTGTTTCTTAGGTTTAAAGCACAGTGAGTTACAGAAGAACTGCTAATATGTTCGAACTGCCTAAAAAATAAAACTGGAGAAATGCGGAATCCAGTTTATGGGAAACAACAATTAAATTTGTTATGTTATTGGAAGTGAAAATTTAAAACTGTCATTTGTAGGCCAAGGCACATTAGTGGATCTGAACCACTTATGATGAAAAACTAGATGACTTCCAATTTTTGGGGAGGAAGGGGGTTGTAAACATTTGAAAAAGAACAAATTGGTTTGCAGAATCTGCAATAGGTTGGGAATTGGGTAAAACAATTTCTGTTGTTGAGGTCCACCATATATTATCTTTCATTTCTCTTAACAGGGAAACTTCAGTTACTGGTAAGTAATCAATCAGGTGCAGTCCCAGAAAATAGTAACCATGAGCTTCAGCTCTGAAAAAAGCCCACTAAACTTTGTCTTACAGCAAAGTTCAATTTGCAGTTCCTTTCTTGGAAGTGTTGAAAACAATGTTGTTATGATAAATTAACTTTTTAATCGACTCTCTTTAAAGTTAAAGCTCAATTTGTTTCCTTTAAGAAGAGGTTTAGTTTATACACTAATGAAAAGTGCATAAAGAAATAATAAAAATGGAACAAAACATCACAATCTACTAATTGAAGAGGAATTCTTTAACTTTCTTCATGCTTTATAAATATATGTAAAACATAGTTTAGACTACTATATAAGCAGTAAAGCTTCCTGCACTGGCTGCATTTGTGTTGACCATTTTGAAATGGGATTTTAATGATGTTTTCCTTTTTTGTGTGTGTTTATTCATCATTGCACTTTAGCATATGTAGAATATTTAAATCATTTGAACTGATCTGTAGCTATAGGAGGTTGCTAGTAGCTATTTATAATAATTTTGGTGTGCCAAATATAGCTGAATCAGTGATCACTTCAGATAAAATTGAAAAGGTTGAAAGGTTGTCATGCTCGTACATTAAATGAAGATGGCTATTAGGATAACACTTAGCTCAAGGAACTCTGTGATCATTTGAGCCTATTTCCATTTATTGTGTTCACTATTCCTGAGCTGTTAAAAGGGATATTAAATGCCACCCCCCCCCCCCCACAATGTCTAATACTCATCCTTAAGATTAGACAAATTTTCTTGAATAACTGTGCTATTTTAGTTAATAGGTAAGTGCTATTAACTCAAAATTTTCTCAATGTGCTATATAGGCAAATGGTTGGTTTGAAACCAATGAGACCAAGATGTAGATCTCTTTAAAACATACAATTTATTTTGAATATTTTTTCCTAGCATTAGCCACTTTGGAGATATCCATTTTTTATTTCTTTGAATTTGTCAATAGTTTTGTCATTCTGAAGTGCTTTCACATTCAGTTGTTTATTGCAGTGTCATAGAGTAGACTTTCAAGGTCAGCATTTATTGGATTGCTTTGAAACATTGGATTATTTGCTTTAGTTTCCAGTATCCCTCAGAAATAAGATTTTGTAAGAATAGTTTGTAGAAGCTATATAAACATGAATTATTGTTTAAAGAGTCATATTTATAACAAATCTGAAAAATGCCTGTGTGAGATTGTGAGCAGCATAATTAAAAAATTAAATGTTGGATAAATTCCAATCTTGGTTAAAATTATGCAATGAGTCGACAAGACACTCTGTACCTTATATACCTACAGTTGAAGGCATTGTCAAGAAATTGTGGTATGTGAAGTACAGAGTGTCTTGTCGACTCATAATCTTAATTATTACATTACTTCAGTGTTAATTCAAATTTACCTTTTCAAATTAACTAATCTTGGTGTTTGAGTTCAGCATCTGTCAAAGATGCGACATGTTATTCAAGAAAATCTCTCCCACCAACTACCTTTTACATGAATATTTATCACAATTTTTTATTTTCTCTAAAATGCTTCCAATGATTTTGATTAATTATGTATTGAATATATTTGCATGACAAATAAAATGCATATTGTTGCGAGCCCATTGTTGATCGAGGCGGTGCGGCAAGGCATTCAAAGGGATGGGCAGTGTAATGTGTAGATGAAAGCCTGCCGAAACGTTGGGGGGGGGGGGGCGGGAGGAAAGAGACGGATTTCTCGAGAGTTCTAGTTCTTTGTTCTAGTCGTCTCGATTGTTGGAGAACATTCTGGAATGTGAGTAATCTATAAAAGAGGGAGCCCGCCCGCCAAAGTGTGTCAGTCATTAATTGAACTCGCGTGCGTGACAGCTGTGTTGTGGTCGTTGACCTTGCAAGTTGTGTATGTGACGCAATTCTGTACTGCTGTGTACAAAGTGTGTTTCTACGGAAATAAAGTGCAATTTTTGGTGATTGTATCCTGGACTTTTAATTTCATGAACCCAAAAAGTCACAATTGGTGTCAGGAGTACGACTTCACCTCTGAACATCGTAGAGGGAAGAGCCAAGGCAACGCAGACGCCATGTTCCGAAGACCCTTTCCGGAAGAGTGCGACCAATGCACAAAGAGTGGAAGAGAATGAGTGTGCCGCAGCTGTCAGAGTGGTCACGGCAGTGCCTACAGACGGCTGGGATAGTGCAGGCCTGAGGAGGGAGCAGCTGGCGGACGCAGACTTGGAGCCACTCTTGACGGAAGTGGAGGCAGGGACGAGACCGACCTGGGAGGACATCGCACCCAGAAGCGCTGCGTACAAGTCGTACTGGGCCCATCGGGAGTTGAAAACTAAAGAGGGTGTGCTGTTCCGGGTATGGGAATCATCCGATGGGAAGACGCTGAGGGAGCAGTTGATACTTCCCGGAAGTCTTGGAGGAAGTGCACGCTGATACTTCAGGAGGACACCTGTGAGCAAACCGAACGATCGACAAACTGTGGCAGCGCTACTCTGGCTCAGGCTCCGAGCAGACACTGAGAGATGGTGCCGTCAATGTCACGTGTGCACGACGAGTCGCGTCCCCCAGACTACGAGCCGGGGTCGCATGCAGAAGTACAATGTCGGAGCGCCATTCGAACGCATCGCTGTCGACATAGCTGGACCATTCCCAGTGCCCGACCTAGGCAACAAGTACCTGATGGTGGCCGTGTACTATTTCACCAAGTGGCCGGAGGTGTATGCCATCCTGAACCTGGAGGCAAAGACCATCACAGACTGCCTCGTGGAGCAACTATTCTGCCGTTTTGGGGTGCCGTTGGAGCTCCGCAGTGATATCACCTGCGGTGACGTATGTAGTAAAAGCGGGCGTTAAACACTACACATTTCATTTCATTTCCACAGTAACGGGGACACCAATTTTGAGTCTAACTTGAAGGAGGCACTGGAAAGACTTGGGGTGAACAAGACCCGCACAACACCCCTACACCCGCAGTCGGACGGCATGGTCGAGAGGTACATCAAGACCCTAGAAGAACATCTGAGGAATATCGTGGCCAGCCATCAGCGAGACTGGGACGTCAAGGTGCCACTGTTTCTGCTGGCCTACCGCTCGTCAACACACGACACCACTGGGATAACGCCAGCCAGCTTAATATTCGGCCGAGAGTTACGCCTCCCTTGTGACCTGGCATTTGGGAGCCTCCCGGAGGCGAAGCAGCCAACAACCGAGTATGTGGAGAACCTGGTGGACTGTCTCCACGACATGAATGAGATGGCTAGTCAGAACATCCAGAAGGCGAGTGATCGCATGAAGACCCGATAGGACAGGCAAGCCAACAGCCAAGGGTTCCAGCAACCTGACTTAGTCTGGTTGTACCGTCCAACTCGGCCCAAGGGATGCTGCCGGAAGCTTCAGCAGCCATGGCAAGAACCGTACCGGGTGGTGAAGAGGATTAACGATGTGGTCTACTGCATCCAGAAGGTGCCCCTAGGAAAGATGTTGGTGGTACACTTGGATCGTCTGGCCCACTACCATGGTGCTGTTTGGCACAACCAGCAGGAGCAGTGTCGCGAACCCATTGTTGATCGAGGCGGTGCAGCGAGGCATTCAAAAGGACGGGCAGTGTAGTGTATAGATAAAAGCTCCCCAAAACGGTGGGGGGAAAGAGACTAATTTCTCCAGAGTTCTAGTTCTTTGTTCTAGCTGTCTCAGTTGTTGGAGAACATTCTGGAATGTGAGTAATCTATAAAAGATGGAGCCTGCCCGCGAAAGTTTGTCAGTTGTTAATTGAACTCACGTGTGTGAACAGCTGTGTTGTGGTCATTGACCTTGCACGTTGTATTGTGTATGTGATGTAATTCTGGACTACTTGTTTCTACGGAAATGAAGTACAATTTTTGGTGCTTGTAACCTGGACTTTTAATTTCAGGAACCCAAAAAGTCAAAATATCTTGACTTTTATGGCAATAAGCTTGTGGAATCCACTATTAGAATAAACTTTTTTTTTTTTTTTTTTTGTAACTTTGTATAATATATTTTATTGTAAATTATAAGAAAGATAAATATACTACACCAAAAAAATGTAAATCACTGTAAAACATAGTTTGTTTAAAAAAACTTAAGTTGTAGTATCTAGAATAAGCTTTTGTAAAATTATTTTATTGCCTGGCTCTCACCTAAGCAGCCTGGTTTCGATCCCAGGTGACTGCAAAGTGGAATTTGTGGTGGACAACATGGTGCTGGGGTGGGTTTTCTTCAGGTCCTCCGGTTTACCCCACCATCATTCCACCAACTGCTGCATCATCATTTATTCAACCCAGGCGTTGGACCAACCCCCAACCCTGATCTCATCTATCAGGTCAATATGCTTCAGCTCCCTCGCTCTGAGGGAACCCAAGTGACTCCTAACACCAGCATTGGTGAGGAAGGGAGATATATATAAGCAGTATAAACATAAATTTTATTGGCCAGAGAAAGTAATGTGAATGTAACACACCAAATTTTTTCTTTTTCTGTTTTGAACTGCAATTAAACATTATAGTACTATTAATAATAATCATCATTGGTACTCTAGCATTGTGTGAACCTTGGTTTCCTACACGAGCAACCCCCATTCTATTTTCTCTTATTTTCTTACTCCACCATGTCACATTCATTTCTACAACAATTTCCTTAATTTTTTTGGCTTGATTGTTACAACACTCCACATTGCCATAAATAAATCCATTTTCTTGCCTTGTTTGTCTGTTCTATCTGTCCCATTCTGAGGCTGATTATTTGCTTACTTAACTGAATATCTTTTATGGTGCTGTAGTTAACTACAAGCCCAACGTACAACCTGGAAGGCTAAGTTCCATATTTATATCCTGTAGGTGTCTCAGCTATAGTCCTAAACATTGGGTACCCGCTATAGTCGCCTCTTATGACCTTAATGGGCTGTGATGGGATATTCGTGGCACTCGTATGGAAATAATTAACATTACCCATTAAAATGATCAAGTTTGATCCTATGTTCAAGTATATAATTGTATAATATAATAATATAAATATATAATAATATAATAAGTATACAGAAAAGGCTCCTAGGAGCTACAGCATTGCATTCCTGCTTTAGCGAAATAATAAATGATCTCACACACTCAAAGTTGGTGTGAAAACACCCCAGTTTTAATTTCTAGATGTGCTGTAGAAATATTTTTATGAAAAGTTGCTTGTGTACCTAGAGTATTATGCATGATGTGCATATGTTTGCATGCTATTGATTTGAATTAAACAAATATTTGTGAGATCTCCTGTAGGCAAATAGGTACAACTGTGTAAACTCATTTGAGAAATGTCTTAAAAGTAGCTGTAAGTGAACGGTATAAATTACAGCATTATACGGTAATGACAATAAAGGAAAGCACAATGTTTCCTTTTTAGGCAAGGTAGTAATATGCTGATAAAATTCTAGTACTTGGTTCAACAGCCATTGTGGCAACATAAGCAAAAGTAGCTAACTTCCAACAGAAATGATCAGGTATGATATTGACAAGTGGTATGTTTTGCATATTCTTTCATATAGTGCACCTAATGAACCTTCTTTCATCTCTACCTTCAAGCGACTGATAATATGATTTTGTCCATTATATCATAGTCCTCACTCATAGGAAGACTGGTAATTACTTGATAAAGATATACATAAGCTGTTTGTGTATAGTGGTAGTGTGTTGCCACATCAGGTACTATCTAATTACATTTCTAAACATAATATATCAAGAAATTCCACAATGTTTTCTTTTATATTTTCAGTTGATTTTCTGGGTGGCATTTATAATTAATAAGAATACATATCCAATTATAGTTTATTTCATGTCACTTAAGAGGTGATACATTCAGAATTTTATTTTGATAGTGGTCTTCGTGGTTTATATTTTTATAAGTTATGCATTTAATGTGAAACAGCTATTATACATTTGTCCTTACAGCAAATAATACTGTGACTTTGTGTGTTCGTGAAATGAAAAGTCCAATTGCACCACTCAAAAATGTTCTTTATTTCCACCGAATTACAGTTGGAACACTTGCCGATTACATAAAATTACGTAGCTCACACAATTACAATTCACCAGTTCGTCCGTTACAGTTCCACTTGCACTCGCAATTACGTACACTCCTCCGATGCACGTACGCAGTCCGTCCCCTCACTGGGCGCTGCTCACAGCTGCTCGCCAACAACTGAACTTTCCTCCAGCCCAACACGCTGCTTATATAGGACCAACTGGCCAATCTAGAAGGTTCCGGATTAGATGAAATATCCTGTATGTTCGAGAACTCAGGGGAAGGGGAAAGAGACGGCACAGCGGCCCGCGATCCCTCTCCTAATCATCCCTTCAGTTAGTGACAGGAGACAAATGGGTGGGCGTGGTCAGAATGCTTCACGTCTGACCCTACTGCGGGCCAGTTCTATAGGGACTTCCGACGTTCGGGTGACACTGCTCCCTCCTCAAAGCTAGTCGTCCCGAACAGCACTATTGTAGCGTGCCAGGCGATCCAGGTGTACCACCAACATCTTCCCTCGGGGAACCTTCTGGATGCGGTAGACCACGTCGTTAATCCTCTTCACCACCCGGTACGGTCCTTGCCATGGCTGCTGGAGCTTCGGGCAGCGTCCCTTGGTCCGGATAGGACGGTACAACCAGACCAGGTCACCTTGCTGGAACCCTTGGCTGTTGGCTTGCCTGTCATACCTGGTCTTCATGCGGTCGCTCGCCTTCTGGATGTTCTGGCGAGCCATCTCGTGCATGTCGTGGAGATGGTCCATCAAGTTCTCCACATACTCGGTCGCTGGCTATTTCGCTTCCGGAGGGCTTCCAAAAGCTAGGTCACAAGGGAGGCGTAACTCTCGGCCGAACATTAAGCTGGCTGGAGTCATCCCAGTTGTGTCGTATGTAGACGAGCAGTAGGCCAGCAAGAACAGTGGCACCTTGACGTCCCAGTCTCGCTGATGGCTGGCCACGACCTTCCTCAGGTGTTCCTCTAAGGTCTTGATGTATCTTTCGACCATGCCATCCGACTGGGGATGTAGAGGCGTCGTGCGCATCTTGTTCACCCCAAGCCTTTGTAGTGCCTCCTTCATTAGGTTGGACTCAAAGTTGGTACCCTGGTCACTGTGTAGCTCTAACGGCACCCCAAATCGACAGAACACTTGCTCCACGAGGCAGTCTGTGATTGTCTTTGCCTCTTGGTTTGGGATGGCATACACCTCCGGCCACTTGGTGAAGTAGTCCACGACCACCATTAGGTACTTGTTGCCTCGGTCGGAAACTGGGAACGGTCCAGCAATGTCAACGGCGAACCGCTCGAATGGCGCTCCGACGTACTGCTGCATGCGACCCCGGCTCGCCGCGCACACGTGACACTGACGGCACCATCTCTCAGCATCTGCTCGGAGTCTCAGCCAGTAGTAGCGCTGCCATAGTTTGTCAATCGTTCGGTTCGTTCCAGGTGTCCTCCTGAAGTACCGGAACAGCACGCCCTCTCTGGTCTTCAACGAGTCCCATTGGGCCCAGTGCGACTTGTAGGTGGCGCTCCTCGGTGCGATGTCCTCCCAGGTTGGTCTCGGCCCTGCCTCCACTTCCCTCAATAGTGGCCCCAAGTCTGCGTCCGCCAGCTGCTCCCTCCTCAGGCCTGCGCTATCCCTGCCATCCGCAGGCACTGCCATGACTAATCGGACTGCTGCGGCACGCTCCTTCTCTTCCACTCTTGTGCACTGGCCGCACCCTTCTGGACAGGGTCTTCGGGACATGGCGTCAGCGTTACCGTGGCTCCTCCCTCTACGATGTTCCGAGGTGAAGTCGTACTCCTGCAGCCTCTGGACCCAACGTGCTGTCTGGCCTTCCAGGTTCCTAAAGCTCAATAGCCAGGTTAGGGCGGAATTGTCAGTCCTCAGGTGGAATGGCTGACCGTACAGGTACTTGTGGAAGTGCTCCAAGGTCTTTACTACCGCCAGTAACTCTCTTCGGGTGACGCAGTAGTTCTCTGCCTTGGATAGCGTCTTGCTGCAGTAGGCTATCACCTGCTCATGGCCGTCCTGGATCTGCGATAGGACACCTCCAATGCAATGGTCGCTGGCGTCGGTGTCCACAATGAAGGCGCCACCCGGTTGTGGAAATCCCAAAATTGGAGCACTTTACAGGGCCTTCTTCAGGGGCTGGAAAGCGTGTTCGGCGTCCTCCGTCCACACATAAGGCCGGTGTTCCTCTGTCAGGCGGGTGAGGGGTTTGGCGATGTTAGAGAACCCCTTTATGAAGCGTCGGTAGTAACTGCATAGCCTCAGGAAACTGCGCAACTCTTTCTTATCCTTTGGGCGAGGCCAATCTCTCACAGCCTGCGTCTTTCCCGGGTTTGTAGCCACTCCGATTGCTGAGACTATGTGGCCCAAGTAGTTCATTTCCTTGCGGAAGAGTTGGCACTTCTTTGCGTTCAGCTTCAAGTCGGTCGCCTGCAATCTCTGTAACACCTTACTCAGATTCTCGAGATGGTCTTCAAAAGTCTTACCGACGATAATGATGTCGTCCAGGTATAGCAGGCAGGCGTCGTAAGTCAGTCCTCTCATCACTGACTCCATGAGGTGTTGGAAGGTAGCTGGTGCGTTGCAGAGGCCAAAGGGCATAACTGTCAACTGCCAGAGCCCTTGGCCTATCGAGAATGCGGTCTTCTCCTTGTCTCTCGGATCTAGAGTTACCTGCCAGTAGCCTGACTTCAGGTCCAGGGTCGAGAACCACTGTGCACCAGCTAGCGTGTCCAGGGTATCGTCAAACCGGGGTAAGGGGAAACAGTCCTTCCGGGTGACAGCGTTCAACTTTCTGTAGTCTACGCAGAAGCGCAGCTCGCCATTCTTCTTTGTCACCAAGACTACAGGGGAACTCCAAGGGCTGTCAGACGTCAATCACTCCCCAGGACTTCATGTCTTCCAGCATGCCTCATACCGCCCCTCGCTTCGCCAGCGGAACGCGTCTAGGTGGTTGCCGAATAGGTCGGGCGTTCTCGGTGTCGATGCGGTGAAGCACTCTGTCCGTGCGGCCGTAGTCACTGTCGCCTTGGCTGAAGACGCGCTGGTATCGCCTCAGCAGTTGTCGAACTTTCTCCAGTTCTGCGGTCAGGTGGTCGGCCGCCCTCTCCAGTAAGCTTTCTAGCCGGGGCCCCAGGTGTTGAGTCGGCACCGACTCCTGTGTCTTGGCGATTGCTGTCACGCTTACCACGGGGTCGCACGTTCCCAACTCCTTCCCGGCCTGGACGTCGTGATCGGTGTCCGTTGGATTTAGCAGCCTCACTGGCACCTCTGGGCACGGCAGCAATGCCCTGGCTACACATAGTCCGTGTACAGGCGTCTTCTGGTCCAGCATCATGTTCCTGGTTCTCTGGCCTTCCAGTCGCGCCGTCACCACCACCTCGCTCCTCACGGGGACAACCACGTCTTCGTTCAAGACGACCCTGCAAATTCCAAGGCGCTCTTTTGGTTGACGGAATATAACCGCTTCTCCGTTGAGCCGCAGGACCTTCTTGCCGACGTCGACCGTCGCCTCATGGCTCCTGAGGGCATCCAATCCCAGTATCACCTTCTCAGCCACTTTCGCGACGAACACCCACAGACGTACGATGCTCCTTCCCAAGGTCAGCTTCAGCAGGGCCTCCTCCACAGGCAAGGTGTCGCCCGATGCCGTGAAAAGCTGGTATGGTCGGCTCGGCTTCCTTGTCGGCAAACCCTTCGCTACTTCTGGTCTGATGATGGTCACGGCCGCCACGTTGTCCACCAGCACGCGGCACGGCTTTCCTCTTACCCAACCGTCCGCGATGAGGCTGTAATCGCGCCGGCTGACGGCGCGCAGTGTCACTCGAGGAGATGGTGTGGACGGCGCCGACGTGCTCCTCGCCACGCCGGGCCTTACTCGTTC
This sequence comes from Mantis religiosa, assembly GCA_030765055.1. Taxonomy (NCBI): domain Eukaryota; kingdom Metazoa; phylum Arthropoda; class Insecta; order Mantodea; family Mantidae; genus Mantis; species Mantis religiosa. The sequence continues at coordinate 82,572,743 of CM060950.1, read as the reverse complement.
TTCCGGCTGCGCTTCCTGGTGTCGGCAGTCTCTCTCTAGGTGTCCCGGCTGTCCACATCCCCAACACAGGCCACTAGGTCTTCGCCGGCGTCCCTCGGCTGGTCTTGTGTCTCCGGTGTAGCGGGCGCTCCTTGTTCTCGACGTCGGGATAGCTTTTACCTTGGCCGCCTCCATCCTTAATGCTGCCGTTAACGCCTCGTGAATTGTTTTATAATCGCCGAGCATTGGGCGCTGACAATACCATCAACAGAACCCATTATTTTGTTAGAGATAAACTTATTTAAATGCTGTGTTTTTAGAGCAGTATCATCTCACTTACCTTTATCAGAATGACAAAACAAAATTTAAAAGGATAACCTGTAAACGTACCTAATAACTTGGAAAATATCGTAACATTCAAAGAAAAACCTATATAACCTAGTCTTTGAATAGAGATTTTACTGTCAATGTTACTTATAATAATTTTATCAGAGAGCTTTTAAACTGTTAAAGTAAAAGTGTATAATTCAGAGGGCAAACCAAATGGCAATAAATATATTAAACAAATATGGTGAACAATAAAAGTAAAGCAACATGGAGAATTATTAAGGGAAAACTAGAAATAAATAAAAATACGAGGGATAACTTAGGTAATACAGATCTAAATATGGCAGAATCATTAAATAACTACTTCATAAATATACAAGATCCTGTAACACAATTTTATAATAATTACTGCCTTATATTAATCCCTTGTTTCAATTCTCAAGGGTTAATAAAAAAAATGGAAGTAATAACAAAACTTAAATCTCAACATTACTATGGATGGGACGAATTTTCCCCCTTCTCATAAAGGAAATAAAACAATAAGTAGTCCCATCAGTTAAATAATTATTCTTTCCCGTGATACAATTTTTTTTTTCCCCAGACAGTGAAATATGTGTTAGTTAAACCTATTCACAAAGGAGGAAAAATGGATTTTAAAACCTTTCAGCCTGTTAGTATTCTTCCCATTTTTTTCTATCCTTTTGAAAAAATTGTACATTCTCAACTTGCGACTCTTCTTGAATATTTTAACAAGTACGCAATAAGGATTCCATGAAAAGTGCTCTACAATATCTGCCTTAACTGAGTTGGTAAATTATACTTTGAAAAGATTGATGATAAACTACATACAGTCATAATGTGATAACTCTAATGCTTTTGACAGTCCTCCAGTTTTGCTAGAAATATTATAATTCTATGACATAAGGTACACTGCAATCAAGTGGTTTAAGAAGGTATCTTAAAGATCATAAACAAAAAATAATCTTAAATAACAAGATGGGAACTTTCCAGTCACATTGGAAAAATGAATACAAATTGTTCTGTGGCCCTTACTTTGCATATATATATATATATATATATATATATATATATATATATATATATATATATATATATATATATATCAATGATCTCCCTAACTGCATATTGGAAAAACAGTTATATATGCAGATGACATCCATATTAAATGGATATAGTATTGAAGAACTAAATAATCACACAATGAATTATCACCCAGTTAAAGAAGTGGTTCACCAGTAATGCTTAAAACTAAGTACCTCAAAAACCTCCATTAAACAGTTCAGCACACAGAGAAATAATTTTGAAAACAATATTACAATTGATAAAATTAATTTTAAAGAAACTTTAAGAATATAGGATATCCTTTTAAACAGGCAATAAAATGGGATGATCTCATCTATTACTTTAAAAAACTAAATGGTGCATGCTTTTATATGAACTGTATTGCAAAAATAATAAATCTTGAAACAAGAAAAATTATATACTTTTATTCCTCACATACAGAATCATTTTATGGGGAAATTCTGCAGATTGGAAACAATTTTTAAAAGGCAGAAAACGTAATTTGAATGACACAAAAAGGACCAAAAGAATCATATAGAAGACGGTTTAAGGCTGGCCCCGTAGCTCAGTCGGTAGAGCACCTTCCTGCCGTGCTAGGGTCCTGGGTTCGATTCCCGGCATTGGGGTGGGGATTTTTCTCCGACCAAGATAATTCCTCATCTTCCCCAGAGTCTGGAAGTATGAATGAGAGTGCGAATGTGTGTGTGTTATCTAATGATTGAAATCCAACGAATAACACCTTTGATATGTTCCAAAGGAGAACGATATGAGAGTTAAAGGCCGGGTATAAATGGAACAAATAAAAAAAAAAGGACTGTTTAAATATGCTGAAAATTCTAACCTTATCATCATAACTCCTATATGAAATAAACACATACATACACATTTTGAAACAGCACTGTATAATCTCCAATAATACATAATCACATATCAAGAAATAAAAATAATTTCAAAATACCTATGCACAGGCTAGCACTGTATGAGGAAGCTTCAGATTCAGGAGGTCCCAAGTTCGAATCTCGGTCAGGGCGAATTATCTGGATAAGGTTTTCTTCCGAGGTTTTTCCTTATCCTGAAAAAGGAATGTCGAATAACTCATAAGCATATGGACCTTGGGCTCATTTGAGCATCATTTTGCCCATTTCATCATCCAATATGACTTATTTTGGAGGACGTTAATAATAATAAAAACATTAAAAACTATTACTTGACAAAGTCTATTCGATCGCAAAATGTGTGAATGTTGTGCTTGAATTTGATTTTTAAGTGTTTGTTTTTCTGTTAAAAGTAATTGTAATGTGGTCATACGTATTGTAGTTACCGATGTCAATAGTAATACCATTTGTATATATAGGGTTGGGCATAAGTCATAGTAGGATATGAATTGCTTAGTATGGGTACTGTTTGAATATGCATGGTTTTCGATTGTCAACTGGATTGAGAAAGCATTGCTATTAGCAACCAAGGCATTGTGGACAAATAATCATGATGCTACTAAAATTAGGCAAGTGAGTCAACCTTGTATATACTTTTCTCCACTTACAAGTTTTTTATGAAGACTAGTTTCTGGGGACTTCTCCCCTATCGTCAGCTCTGTGGTAGACTGATGATGCATCCGGTGTCTGCATCTGGCTTGGTGTTGTGCTGCCATCTAACGTCCTGGTAAGTTTGATGACATCATCTACCGCGGGAATTTCAAAATTCATCAAGAGGTCCTGTTTTTTCGTAATAAATATGTTTTCCCAAATCTGTAGTTCCAGAGGTTTCTTTGCCTGTTTGATCAGTTCTATTTCTTGCTTTATGTTGTGATTCTCAGACCAAAAGTGATGTGATACGGCCGACTTGTCCATTTGTTTGAATTTGGTCTGAGAATCACAACATAAAGCAAGAAATAGAACTGATCAAACAGGCAAAGAAACCTCTGGAACTACAGATTTGGGAAAACATATTTATTACGAAAAAACAGGACCTCTTGATGAATTTTGAAATTCCCGCGGTAGATGACGTCATCAAACTTACCAGGACGTTAGATGGCAGCACAACACCAAGCCAGATGCAGACACCGGATGCATCATCAGTCTACCACAGAGCTGACGATAGGGGAGAAGTCCCCAGAAACTAGTCTTCATAAAAAACTTGTAAGTGGAGAAAAGTATATACAAGGTTGACTCACTTGCCTAATTTTAGTAACAATGGCACTCCACTTTCTGAAATACTTCTTTTTATTCTATATAATCATGATGCATTTGCAGTAGAGAATTATTTTAAGAATAATGAGTCACCTATTACTATTCGAAGGATATTTCGTCGCCACTTCCAGCTAGGACATCATGACCAAGTCCCCGATCATTGGACAATTGTGAAGTGGGTAGCACAGTACCGTAACAATGCTTTGTGCAATGATCAGATAACGGAAGCCATGTGAAACATTCCAATGGAATGTTGCATCATATGATGCACACTTTTGTTTGTTGGTTGGAAGAATATGTTGCCTGTAATTCCAGGCACCTACCGCGTGTAATTTTCAAACATTGACATCTGTGTTGCCCAATATAGCAAAATGGTATATTTTGATCTATGTTATGGTGGAAAAGGGTGGATCAGGTGATATATGGCAGCATAGACATAGCTTAGCATGAGGAGTGTGAAAGGTAGTTAGATCTAGATTTGAGAATATGGATCGTCAAACTATGTGGGCTGAGATGAAAGAGAAAAGGTCACTGGTTCTTTTAAGGATGTTTGGAACAGAATCAAGATCAGAAAAGTATTTAGAAATCTGTAATAAAAGGGAAAGAGAAGTGATAGCATGGTACAGATTAAGGGTTTGGAAACTGAGAGGTCTAAGGGGTAGTATACTGCAAGGTCACTGTCCGATATGAGGGGACAAAGAGGATGGAGAGCATATTACGAGGGCTATCCAGAAAGTAGATTACGTTTTGGAATAAAAAGTAAACAAAGTATAAGAAACAAATTTTATTATATACAGATGAAAGCCACACTCAAATACTACTTTTCGACATAGTCACCATTCAAATTAAGGCATTTATCGTAGCGATGTACGAGCTTGGAAATTCCTTCGTCGAAAAATTCGGCCGCCTGCGCCTTCAACCACTTCGTTACCTCTTCTTGCAGCTGTGCGTCGTCATCAAAACGCTGCATAGCAAAATTTGTGGAAAACTCAAAGAAAGTTCCGTTATTGTGAACCTTCGATTTTCACGGCCTTTAGCATCGACTTTTTTGACAAGTTCGGCAGTCACTATGCTGGGTCTCCCACTTCGATCTTCGTCGTGAACATTGGTTCGGCCATTTTTAAATCTGATGACCCACTGACGCACTCCACCTTCAGTGATAATGTTGTCCCCATACACTTCACAAAGCTGCCGATAGATTTCTATCGGTTTACAGTTTTTTGCAGTCAGAAACCTTATTACTGCACGCACCTCGCAGCTCGCGGGTTTTCAATTAACGCAGACATTTCAAACCGTCACAGTATCTGAACGGAGCACAGCACGAACCTCTCACTAGCACGGATAGATGCCGACTGAGCTGCGCAACGTTCTGACCCCAAGATGGCCGCGCTAGCCCCGCCCCTAGCGGAAACAGACGAAAACGTAATCTACTTTCTGGATAGCCCTCATATATGGGAATGTAGAGATACAGATGAATGGAGGAAAAAATTAATTAGGGAGAAGTGGCTGAGAAATAAAAGTATTGTAACCATAAAGAAAATGTTTTCTGATCAGAGTCAGATTAGAAAATTAGGAGAATTTTTATGGAAGGTGAGATCCAAATGGAAATGGTCAATTGACAGATGTTATGAGTAAGAGTCGACAATGTAAATTTTAGATAATAAGATGTTGAGATAAAAAGGTTGTGTAGTATTGGTAGTATTCAGAAGTCTACTGGATAAGTGACTTGGGTCAATTCCAGTAGATGCAATCTGTGTAATAGATTGGCACTAAATAAATAAAATCTATGTTATGTAACATTTGTTCCAATACTTTTGCCATAATGCATTTTTAATATCCTACTATGACTTATGTCTAACCCTATATTTATTTATTGACCAAGTCACCTACTTACAGAGCATGATCTCCATTACATTGTAAATGTATGTGATAGCAAAGCATCTATATATTTATCTATGCTATATTATGACCCATTTGGAGAAAAATAGTATACAGCCAAAACAACTGTCCCACCTTGCTGCTATGACTCCCAGCACTAGATAGTATCTATTCTGCACTCCATGAACAGCATATATGAGTATCCGCTCTGTTGCGTTGAGACTTATTGGGATTTGCCTTAAACCAATGAGTGTTTTAAAGTAATTATGTTTTATTCATTTAATCTGTAAATAGGTACCTACATAAATGGCTTTTGCACTCTTTGCCTTCATTATTGTTATTAAATAAAATGTGCAACCAAGCTTTCAAGTTGAGAATGTGTGTTAACCACTCAATGGTCATTGATTTGTGAATATAAACTAAATGACAATAATTTATGAAACGGAGTTGGTTGCACTTTATAACAACAGCAGTTCTTTTAGCTTTCAGAAAATGTATTGCAATTATTTTGACAGTTGTCAAAATGAAATTCTCCAAAATGAGAACCATGAATAAGCTGTGATGTTTGCAGTAATTCTTGTCATATGATGTTATGTGTTCATGTAGAAAATTAGCCTGTTACACTCACTGATTATGAGTCCATTATTTTTAATACATTTGTATTCCACAATTTTTACACAAAAATTGTTGAAAAGAACAACTCAAATTTCTTACAAATATTTGTTCTAATCTGTTAATTATCTTATTTTAGAATTAACAGAGAAAAAAGAATAAAGCAGGGAAATAAGAGCAGAAGCTTTTCTGGTAACATATATACTGTTCTCTGGTTTCAAAAATAAATAGTTTTCTTGTTAACGATGCTGCCGTAATCATATTGGCACTGCCAGCTAATTTCATCCTGCAAGATTTTTTTTACATGCCAATAAATCTATTGACATGGAGGTGTTGCTTTTAGGCACACTTAAAACTATTGATAGGGCCATTTTGAACCTTGTAACGATATGTTTTAGTTAGAACTTTTTATATGAATATTGTTTTCTGATATGACTTAGTAGGCCATGTAATGACATATTAAAAACAAATATATGAGTAATTTTTGTGATTGGCCGTAGTAATAATTGTATTACGTAATGCGGTCACGTGGCAGTACATCGGCCAATCACAAAATTAATAGAGGAGTAACGATAGTTACGGAAAATCAATAATCTTGAGATAGATATATGTTCTTCAGTCTTGTTTCATGGCGATGAAAAATGTTGCGGTGAATATAATTCTAAAGGAAAGTTAATAACCTTCAAAAAGAGTTATTCGGTATTCCTAATAGTGACGAGTGGACATTAGATTATATAATCAAATTATATAGTTAATCAAATTCAATCATCAACAAGTGCAATTTAACATGCAATGATTAAGATGGACGATCACAAAGATGGCTCCCAACTTTGGAGATTCATTAATCATCCAGAAACGAGACGACCTGTTATATCACCACAAATTTGGCGCCCGAACTTGTGGCTACGATTAAGATGGAGAGAGATTAAGCTGAAATAACGCCACAAATATGGCGTCGTTGGGCTTCGAATTGGTAGCAAGTTTATTTACACAACGGTCAAAGGAAATGGTAGCAAGTTTATTTACACAACGGTCAAAGGAAACTTCCAACTATTATCTATACATCGTTAGAAAATCAAGACGACCAACTGCAAGTTAAAATACTTCAATATATGAGACTCCGAAGCGGACGTAAATTGCCAGAAAGGATGGATCATCACCATCAGTTTAGTGTACAGTTGCATGAAGCAAACGTGCTTGCACAGGGTGAGGGACATGTTAGTGAATCACCAGATGTAAGTACCTTAGACCAGATAGTGAAGATGATAGCAGAACTCAGTAGCAAGTTAGGAGATGTAAACAATAAGATAGAAGACGTAAATAATAAGATAGAAAGACGTAAATAATAAGATAGAAAGTAAAAATACAGATTTGAATAGGAAAATAGAAACTCAGAATGCAGATCTTAATAGGAAGATAGAAAATCAGAATGCAGAACTCAGTAGCAAATTAGATGCTAAGATAGATAATATGAATGCAATGCTTAGTAACAAACTTGATCTGGAGCTAAGCATAATTAAAAATCTGATTACTAGCACAGAAGAACAACTAGGTAATAGAATAGAAACTATGCAGGAACACTTTTCTACGGAAACAAATTCTATTCGTAGAAACATACAGGATTTAACAGAGGAATAAAATTAGGTTTTCTAACGATAATGCAAGCAAACTCGAGGCATTGAGAACTGAATACTCTCAATTCATCGAAGCCGTGCATAGTCAATTAGGATCACAAGAGAGATATAACTAACCTAAGAGAACAACAAGAGAGGTTAGAATTTGTACAGAATAGCCAATCTAATGAATTAAGGCAACTAGTTAGCCAAGAAATAAGCAATTTACAGACAAATGTTAACTCAATGTTAGAAAACCAAATTGCTAACTTATATCTGGACAATAATGCAAGTGTAAACAATATTTCATCTGAAATGCGAAACCAAACCACACAAATAAGCAGTGTAGTGGAAAACCAGTCTAATTTACAAGAAAGAACAGAACAGTTGCATACAAATTTACTTAAAGAAAAAGAAAGTCTTAATGATTTGATACGTGTGGTCTTCGCAATTCAGGCAAGATCAGAAACTGTACCTGTTTGTGATCAGAATTATGACAATGTTAGTATAAGTAGCCAAATACCTAATGCAACACACACACACACACACACACACACACACACACACACACACACACACACACACACACACACACACACACACACACACACACACACACACACACACACACACACACACACACACACACACACACACACACACACACACACACACACACACACACCACACACACACACACACACACACACACACACACACACACACACACACACACACACACACACACACACACACACACACACACACACACACACACACACACACACACACACACACACACACACACACACACACACACACACACACACACACACACACACACACACACACACACACACACACACACACACACACACACACACACACACACACACACACACACACACACACACACACACACACACACACACACACACACACACACACACACACACACACACACACACACACACACACACACACACACACACACACACACACACACACACACACACACACACACACACACACACACACACACACACACACACACACACCACACACACACACACACACACACACACACACACACACACACACACACACACACACACACACACACACACACACACACACACACACACACACACACACACACACACACACACACACACACACACACACACACACACACACACACACACACACACACACACACACACACACACACACACACACACACACACACACACACACACACACACACACACACACACACACACACACACACACACACACACACACACACACACACACACACACACACACACACACACACACACACACACACACACACACACACACACACACACACACACACACACACACACACACACACACACACACACACACACACACACACACACACACACACACACACACACACACACACACACACACACACACACACACACACACACACACACACACACACACACACACACACACACACACACACACACACTCTCTCTCACACTCTCTCTCACACTCTCTCTCACACTCTCTCTCACACTCTCTCTCACACTCTCTCTCACACTCTCTCTCACACTCTCTCTCACACTCTCTCTCACACTCTCTCTCACACTCTCTCTCACACTCTCTCTCACACTCTCTCTCACACTCTCTCTCACACTCTCTCTCACACTCTCTCTCACACTCTCTCTCACACTCTCTCTCACACTCTCTCTCACACTCTCTCTCACACTCTCTCTCACACTCTCTCTCACACTCTCTCTCACACTCTCTCTCACACTCTCTCTCACACTCTCTCTCACACTCTCTCTCACACTCTCTCTCACACTCTCTCTCACACTCTCTCTCACACTCTCTCTCACACTCTCTCTCACACTCTCTCTCACTCTCTCTCACACTCTCTCTCACACTCTCTCTCACACTCTCTCTCACACTCTCTCTCACACTCTCTCTCACACTCTCTCTCACACTCTCTCTCACACTCTCTCTCACACTCTCTCTCACACTCTCTCTCACACTCTCTCTCACACTCTCTCTCACACTCTCTCTCACACTCTCTCTCACACTCTCTCTCACACTCTCTCTCACACTCTCTCTCACACTCTCTCTCACACTCTCTCTCACACTCTCTCTCACACTCTCTCTCACACTCTCTCTCACACTCTCTCTCACACTCTCTCTCACACTCTCTCTCACACTCTCTCTCACACTCTCTCTCACACTCTCTCTCACACTCTCTCTCACACTCTCTCTCACACTCTCTCTCACACTCTCTCTCACACTCTCTCTCACACTCTCTCTCACACTCTCTCTCACACTCTCTCTCACACTCTCTCTCACACTCTCTCACACTCTCTCTCACACTCTCTCTCACACTCTCTCACACTCTCTCACACTCTCTCACACTCTCTCACACTCTCTCACACTCTCTCACACTCTCTCACACTCTCTCACACTCTCTCACACTCTCTCACACTCTCTCACACTCTCTCACACTCTCTCACACTCTCTCACACTCTCTCACACTCTCTCACACTCTCTCACACTCTCTCACACTCTCTCACACTCTCTCACACTCTCTCACACTCTCTCACACTCTCTCACACTCTCTCACACTCTCTCACACTCTCTCACACTCTCTCACACTCTCTCACACTCTCTCACACTCTCTCACACTCTCTCACACTCTCTCACACTCTCTCACACTCTCTCACACTCTCTCACACTCTCTCACACTCTCTCACACTCTCTCACACTCTCTCACACTCTCTCACACTCTCTCACACTCTCTCACACTCTCTCACACTCTCTCACACTCTCTCACACTCTCTCACACTCTCTCACACTCTCTCACACTCTCTCACACTCTCTCACACTCTCTCACACTCTCTCACACTCTCTCACACTCTCTCACACTCTCTCACACTCTCTCACACTCTCTCACACTCTCTCACACTCTCTCACACTCTCTCACACTCTCTCACACTCTCTCACACTGTCACGATCAGGGTAACCTAGAATTCGACACAATCTCGCAGGAGGAAGGGAATCTAACCTCAACACTAGTATGCCAATACCGGAGTTGCATCCTAAACGAAATTAAGATTCCATCTTTTGCCGAAGAGGCTGGCGACAGCGCGAAAAATTTCCTTCGCGAACTTGAGAATTATTTTCGGATAAAGAAAATCCCATCCAAAATAAGAATGCTAACACTTAAAGACGCATTGAAGGGTAACGCCCTTAGATGGTTTAAGTCCACTGGAGTTAACTTAGAGGACTATGCCACATTCAGGACTAGATTTTTAGCCAGATACTGGAGCCCGGCCAAACAGAACTTTATCCGGGTGGAATTGGCCACATGAAGATTTAATCCTGCAATTCATAAGAGCTTGACGGAATACTGTATGATGCTCACATCTAAAGCGAGGATGATAGAACCATGTATGAATGAACAGGACATAATGACTGCTGTCATTCGCCACTTCCCAGAACATATCCGTAACAATTTAATAGTTGCTCGTCCAGTCGACATAGGAGATGTTCTGAGCTTATTAAGTGAATTTGAGGCACAGGTAATCCCACCTGATGCTAGAAATAATGACAGGGAAAACAAGGAGCGTAATGGTCACAACTTCCAACACCAGAACGATTACAGACTAGACAGAATGCCACGGTGTGAACATAACCTCAATTCTCCCCGTTGTAGCCAAAGGCAAGAGCATTACATTCACGGGGAAAGGGGCACGCAATCTAACGACCAGAGGAGCCCTCCCTACTCATCGCAACCAAGGAGGGGTAATGGCCAACAAACTTCCGGCCGTAGTAATACCAACTATAACAGGAATGGCCAAAATAATGGAAATAGAAATAACTTCAGGAGATCGCATCAGATCAACAACTTAAATTTCCGAGGTTTTTATAGAGGGAGGAGACATATAAATTACTCTCACCCCTATAACAGGCAAAATGTAAATAGTAAGTGGCAGGATACCAGAAGTGAAATAGGAAGGCTACCCGAACCAAGTTTTTACAGAGAGCGGGCTAGCCAACAAACACCAGTGCCACCTAATGAACAAAACACAAGTGACGCACCTAACCTCAATGCAATACAGATAACAGTACCCCCTGTAGCTGCACTCCAGCCGCAGGAAAACTAACTCAAGATGGTATTGAAACTCCGGGTACCATCTGGGTGGCACATAATACAATAAATAGGAGTTCCCTGGCAACTTTACTTGCTAACAGAGAAGCAAGGATTAATGATAGCCCACACAAGCACATGACAGACATAAGAAATCCACCTTTTTTGAGGATAAATATATGGGGAAATGAGTACGATGCCATGGTTGACAGTGGTAGTACCATGACTGTCATTAATGAAGAACTTTTCACTGCGCTAAAAGTAAACAGCAGACATATATCTACCAGTCTGCGGGGTTTCTTGCACTACTGCAATTGGCAAGAAAAAGGAAAGAATCCGTTTCCAAGTGATGTTGCAGCTCACATTAGATGGATATGAGCTAGATTTTATCGCTCTAGTTGTACCAAAACTGGTTACCAACATCATCGTAGGTACCGATCTACTGATTTCATGGTCTTGCATCTTAGATATCTTAAGGCACACTTTGTCTATAAAAGACAATAATATTTATTTTGCGCTACCCCTGCTAGAGGTAGACAGTTCCTCCACTGACTATAGAACGCAAGAGGAGAGAGATTTAGAAGATGATAAATTTTTCGTAGAGCACATTACGATTAATGATGATTATTATTTAGTCAAAGTTGGGTTAGAGTTAACAAACTTTGCATCATATTTATGTGACCAGGAGGAGATGGAAGTTAATATTTGTCACACAGTGCCTTGTTTCAGCTGTAATCAGTCTGAAGAACATGAATTAAATTATTTTATCGGTACACAAGATAGGTACATAGACAACAATACACCAGACAACTTTGAAACAGCTATCCAAGATAAGCTTGAGGAAACTTTTAACCTAAGTAAAGTGCAGAAACAGACACTAGCTAATATCCTTAGAAAACACAAGCCAGTATTTTCTAAGAGGATAGGATTGTGCAACAAGTATGTTCACACTTTTATAGTGAAGGGTTTACCACCATTGTCACACAAATGTCGGCCCATACCAAATACAATTCGTAAACAAGCAGACAAATTAATCCAGGAAGTGTTAAAGGATGATATAATAGAATTGTCAACATCTATTTATGTCAGTGCTTTGTGTTGGGTTACCAGTAATCAAAAAGTATGAATGACGCTTGATGCTAGATACTTAAATTCATATACACTCCCAGACCACTTTCGCGCACCTAGCGTTAAATCAATTTTGGCCCGAATGAGTACATCTAAGTACTTCAGTGTAATCGACCTCAATAAATCATTTCTTCAAATTGCTTTGGACCAAGCAGTACGTCCATATACAGATTTTAGACATGAGAATCGTGTATACCATTTTAAGAGGTGCGGTTTTGAACTGAATACTAGTTCTGGAGCACTACTCCATGCTTTACATGAAATTTTCGGTGAGGAGATGAAAGAATTCGCTGATTATGTAGATGACTTCTTGATTTATGATACAGATTTAGAAGCACATCTACAACATTTGGACTACATCCTATCAAAATTCCATGAGAGCGGAATGACCATAAATTTTGGAAAATCCAGATTCTTCGTCAAAGTAGCAAATTTTTTAGGTTATGTCATTTCGTCTGACAGCATAAAGCCTAACCCAGAACGTGTAAAAGCTATTGAGGATATCCCACCTCCTAAGAACCAGAAGCAACTTTGAAGATATCTAGGCATACTCAATTACCAGTCGAAATTCATCTTTAATTATTCTGCAGTCATCTCTCCATTGAGAGAACTTCTAAAGAAAGAAGTAAAAGGGAAGTGGGAAGAGCGCCACCAAGCGGCATTCGAACGAAGCAAAGCTTTATTCAAAGAATCTATTCTACTGGAGTGTCCTAACCTAGATTTACCATACCACATATTTACAGATGCTTCTGCAACTTCATTTGGAACTGTTTTATGCCAGGTTTGGGACGGAGAAAATCATGAAATAGCTACAGCTTCACGAAGTCTGACAAAAATAGAGTCCAATGCATGTGTCACAGAACTTGAAATTACATGTATTTTCTACGCTTTATCTAAGTTCAAGGATTACGTATTCATTTGCAAGATAATATTGTACACAGACCACATCAGTTTGCTCTTTATTCATAAGTGCAAACTCACAAATTCAAAGATTTCACGATACATTCATGAAATCACATCTCATGACATAGAAATTAAACACATTGCAGGGTCAGACAATGTTTTCGCTGATGCACTTTCAGGCCTCTGTGCAAACCGCTCCTTACCGGAGACGATAGCAATTCCTAAACATGAAGTTAAACTAATGGCACTTAACCTCACAATAACATCTTTCGTAAAGAAACTTAGAAATTTGGGAAATCTTCAAAGGGAAGACATTCATTTATCACATTTATTTAATACAGCATCTGAGATTAACAGTAACACTACATGGAGCATAGGAAGACATAATAACATCTTATATAAATTACATGGCAGGGATTGCTTAAAGTGGAAAGCAATTATCCCTAAGAGCATGGAAGTGGAAACGATTACCACCTTCCATACCTCGTTTATGCATGTCGGCGTTGCCAAAACAGTGTTTATATGTCAAACAATAACACAGAAAGGTCAGGCAAATCATTTCGACCTGCCTTCTTTGCCAAAAAGCTAAGCCATTGAATGTAAAATATGATGTTGAACATCAAGCTATTATAAGGGATAAGAAAAATGCCCTGGTAACTATTGACTCATATGGTGAGTTACCAGCTGGACAGCACAATTATAAATATATCTTTGTGATACAGGACACATTTACAAAATTCGTCAAAATCTACCCCATGAAGAAAATTACGTCAAAATCATGCTTACAGAAGATTGTAGAGGATTATATCCCTAAGTACGGGAAAATGGAAGCTCTACTGTCAGACAATGCTTCAGTCCACACGAGCAAGAAATTTAATCAAACATTAAAGGATTTAGGAGTAAAACTGTATCATTCTTCAGCATACTTTCCCCAGGGCAACTTAACAGAAAGAAGTCTTCGAAATGTCACCAGCTTTTTCCGTATTATGTGTCACTCCAACCACAAAAGTTGGGTTAAATACTGCCAACAGATTGAAGATCATATTAACTTTACTAAGGATTCTACGAGAGGATTCACCCCAGCAGAGTTGATGCTCGAAGAAGAACCAACACCCTTATTCAGGCAGATTCCGCCGTCCATCCCGAAAGGAAAACAGCTAACTTCAGAAGAGAAGGCAGAGTTGCCCTTTCAAAGGATATTCGTCACAGCAGAAAAGAGGACCAAGAGGACGAATAAACGATGGATGCCCATAATCAGTGAAGAGGTACTAGTTCGACAACACCATCTGTCAAGTGCCAAGAAGAAGAGAACAACAAAGTTCACCTTACTTTTTGATGGACCATTTGTGATATCCAACAAGTTCGGGGACCATACATTTGAGGCCAAGAGGACTGATAGAAGTCTGTATGGTAGATTCCACCTGATGTTTTTGAAGCCACTGAGACAATCTTCAATACCTAGAGTCTATGAGGGCAGTTCAAGACCTTCAGGTATCCTGTCGTCACTTACACAATACACACGGTAATGTATATTGTGAAAACCGTATCGCCATACAGGAATAGGCAAACAGAATATGCATATTTAAGATTAGAACACAAATATAAGCCTTTCATGTTCAAGTCATGAATATTTAATTGTAAAACACACATTTAATTAATTAATACAATTGATTGTTTCCGGGCTGTTTTGCCGTGGTCTGTTGGAGTAAGAACCAAACGTTTCGTCCACAACTACGGTAGACATCATCAGTAGCGCGGTCGAAGCTTTCTTGCAGAGAGTTTGGCTGCATCTGAAGGGTTCAGCAGACCAGCAGAAGAGTCAAGTTGTACAGGTTTACCTGGACGGAGTGTTTGCTGCCCAGCACCTAGCCGCTATTGCGTCTTTATCTGGGCAGTATAAAAGAATCATCTTTTGTCTCAGGCGGTTGTCTTCGGCAGTGGTATATCTAGCCTTATGCGCGCTGTTGCCCCGTGGGCGTTATGCGCCCAGTGCTGGCTGCGCTCTTCCGCCTGCCTGGGTGGCATCTGAACACAGTCCCCTTAACAGGCTAGAGGGAAAGGAACAGTGATTAATTTCATTATGTGCAAATTCATGAATAGGAGCATGAATAGGTTTAGAAATTAATTTACTCTCCTTCATCCTTTAGGTATTGGACTTACCAAGCCCATTTCTGGGCTTGGGGGGTTGAAGTCAGGGGAATAAGGCCCTGTTCAGTTCTAGTTACCCAAAGCATCTTTGGGCAACCGGTAGCTCGGTCGGCGGCGAGGAGCCCTGTGGTCGTAACGGCCAAGGGTGTTCACCAGGATGTTTGGATGGGAGTCCAGCTTATCGTAGATGGTGCGGGATCTCTCCCGCACCACGTCCGCGATGTACGGGACCCCGGAGTAGGTATGAAGGATGTGGGACGGGAATCTACGCCCGGTATCGTAGATCATGCGCAGTGCCCTGTTCTGGACGCGCTGTAGTCTGCGAATAGTGGTGGGAGCCGCTGACCCCCGTACTTCGCAGCCGTACAGAATCAGGGGCGGTATAATCGCCCGATACAGGCGTAGTTTGAGGTGCGTTGGTATGGTGGATTTAAGAATTGGGTATAACTGCGTTAGCGCTGCATGCCCTTGTCCGGCTTTGACCCGGACGTGAGGTGCGTAGGTGAGACCGCGATCGAGGTGGACGCCAAGGTATTTGGCAGTGGGAACCAAAGGGATTTGCCTCTGCCTCAACCTCAGCGACCAATCCGGTCGCCCAGCTCGGACCTTAGCCAGGAAAAGAGCAGAGCTCTTCTCAGGGCTAATGGCCATCCTCATTTTCTCACTCCAACGGCCAATGGCTCGGAGATGGCGCTGCAGCGGAGGATGACAATATCTTAGGTTTTTGTTACGTGCCATTATGAGGACGTCGTCGGCATATTGGCACGTAACAGTCTGTGGTTCTAAGGGGAAGTCAGACATGTAGGCCGCAAAGAGTAACGGGGACAGTACACTGCCCTCCGGGACTCCCGCGGCTATGGGTCTGATAGATGACTGCCGTCCTTCCACTCTCACCCTGAACGTGCGGTCTCTGAGGAAACTACTAATCAGGGCGAGATAGGGAGGAGGTACGTTGGCCTCCCTGAGTTTGTACAGTAGGCCTTGGTGCCAGGTTGTGGCAAAGGCTTTCTCTACGTCTAGCAGCACCGCGACTGTCTTGAGGTTTTCCTGGAATCCCAGGGCTGTCCTCTCGGCTAGACGCAGTAGCTGTAGGGTCGTGGAGTGTCCATGACGAAAACCAAACTGGTGATCGGGTAGGAGCTGCCTTTCCTCGAAAAGAGGGGCCAGGCGGGATAGGAGCAACCGCTCAAATAGTTTTGAGACGGTTGGGAGAAGACTTATGGATCGGTAGCTAGACGGAAAGACCGGATCCTTGCCGGGCTTCAGGTTGCACACCACTCTCGCCTCTTTCCAGCAAGCCGGAAAGTGGCGGAGGTGGAGGCACGCATTGAAGATCCGCGTCAAGTGGATGACGGCCCTCTTGGGAAGGTGCTGGAGCATGAGAGCACTAACGCCATCATGTCCAGGGGATTTGTTGGGTTTCAATTTACGTATTTCAGCAGTCACCGCCCTTGGGGTGACTATTGGGATATGGATTGCCTCATGGCGCCGCTGTGGCTCCTCATAGAGGTCTTCCACAGCAGCCTCCACGAGGTCAGTGAAGTCTTCGTCCTGGGGGTCCTCCCTCGGCTTGAATTGGCTTTCCAAATAATCCGAGAAAGCTGTGGCCTTATCTTGGGGCTCGTAAGCGAGTCTCCCGCGAGAGCCATGCAGCGGATGCTGGTAAAGAGTTTTGTCCCTCCTGAGAGACTTGATGATCTTCCAGGGGTGCTTTTCCTGGAGGTCGACGTTTCTCAAAGTGTTCTCCCAGGCCACGTTACGGTGGGCACGGAACAGCCGCCTTGCCAGGGATTTGAACCGCTGGTAAACTGCTCCTAACCTGGAATGACGGAAACGCTGCCATAGTTTCCGAACAGCTGCCTTGGCTTTTAGCAGCTGCCGGATCTCGTTTGGGATGGACAGAGGGTTAAGTGTGTTGGTTGGGATACGGTGATTGTGTGCATTCACCGCTTGACGGACTTGTTGGGAGAAACTCATCGCCGCAGCCTCCAGCGCCTCGACATCGTCGATGCGTGGACGAGGGTCGATGGTTTGGTTGAGTTTGAGGATGGCTGCATCCCAGTCGACCTCGAGTTCCCAGTCTGAGTTTAGCAGAGCTGGCATGGTGACGTCGGAATCGACCGTGACAGGGTCATGGTCGGAGTTCAGCTGATTCACCCCCGAGAGGTCTAAGTGAAATGGAAAGTTCTTTGTGATCATGATGTCGATGACATCCGGCCTGCCGTGGGCCGGATGGAAAGTTGGGCCTCTCGGCCCGTGCGCGGTGAGATTTGGGTCACCGCTTATGAGGCGGTAGAACCCTCGTCCCCTCTGGTTGCTTGTACGGCTGTGCCAGAGCCCGTGTTTCGCGTTGAGGTCTCCTGCAATGCAAACCACTGGGTGTAGGTTGAGAAGGGTTATGTAATCAGCTTCGAATAAGTGATTGCCAGGTGGGTCATATGCCGCTATCAGCAGGGTGTCCTGTCCGCCGACTGAAAGCCGGACGGCGCAGGCCTCCACGTGCTGTAGGGCAGGGAGAGGAACAGGGGTGTGCGTGATGATGTTTTTCACGAGTATAGCTGTGTCGCCACCCTGCCGACCGTTACGATCGGTGCGGTGGGTGACGTAACTTGGCAGCGAGAAGTCTATACCAGCATTCAGGTGCGTCTCGCAGATCATTAGGATGTCAATCCCGTAGGACTGTACAAAGTGCAACATTCCAGGACGCTTATCCCGTACACCGTTTGCATTCCAGAACGCAGCACGTAATGGTCTCCTGACAAGTCGGGGGGCCATTACTCATCGGTGCATGGGAAAAGTTCCTCTAGTGTTTGGAGGAGGATGGTGTGCTTTTCGAGGAGGTTTAGCCTCGGGTCTTCAATCTTCTCCTTGCAGTCCCTAAGGATGGGGAGAACTCTCAAAATGAGGTCGCCGAACCACAGGGAAAGCTCACTGAATTCGTCGACATTCTTCGCACAGATGGGCCCCCCGAAGGATGCAAGCGCCGCTGCAGGTGCCCTCGCAGATGCAGGCGCCCTAGTGGAAGCAGGTTCTGCAGCTGGTACCGGCGCTGGCGCTGCGGCCGCCTCAATAGCATGTTCGGCGACTGCGGACATTTCTGTGTGGCCCAGAGGGCAGTTGCTCTTATGTTCTTTGATTCTGGTGTTGACACTGCGTTGTGTTGTTCCGATGTATACCGCGCCGCAAGAACAGGGAATGCGATATACACCGGCTGAGGACAGAGGTTCCCGAGGATCTTTGGCTGAGCGCACGCTGAGCGTATTAAATGGTTCAATTTCCTAGTGGGTTTAAAGACGGCTTTTACATTGTGACGTTGTAATATCCTTTCTATCCGGTCAGTAATATCCTTGAAATACGGCAGAAAAACAGTGCCTTTACTCTTGGGTTGCTCTGGTTTCTGAATGGTGGGCTGAGATCTAGATCTAGATCTGAGATCTGGGACGGACAACTCTCTTAATATCTCGGATGGAGTAACCATTGGCGCGTAATATCTGTTTTATGTGTCTGAGTTCACTTCCTAGTTGTTGCGGTTCACAGATGCGAGAAGCCTGATTTACCAAAGTTTTGATTATGGAGCGTTTCTGCCTAGGGTGGTGGTTTGAATCCTTGTTAAGGTAGCGGTCGGTATGTGTAGGCTTACGATAGACAGTGTGTCCAAGAGAGCCGTTGGCCTTCCTGCTGACCAAGACGTCCAGGAAAGCTAGCTGTCCATCTTTTTCCACGCTAATAAAGATACAATATATCTTTCTCAGATTCTTTTTTATTTTTCAACATAGTCTCTTGTAACTCTACACACTTCTCCCAAGGATGCTCCCATCTCTGTAACCCGTCCAAATAGTACTCGGCGCTTTTCTCTGCAAAATAATTGTTCACGAAGGTGCCTCTTCATTTGACGGAAATCTCTGTCCTCCGAGCGCAATTTTCAGATGAGGGAACAAAAAATAGTCGCATGTAGCTAGATCTGCTAAGTGAGGTGGCTGGTCAAGCAGTTCAAACCGTAACTCGTGGATTTTCGCCATTGCAACAGCTGAGGTGTGAGATGGTGCGTTATCTTGGTGAAACAGGATTTTCTTTTTCTGCAAATGTGGCCGTTTTTCCGCAAGTTCTGCCTGCAGCTTGCGAAGTACAGATGCGTAGTATGCTCCTGTAATGGTTTTTTCGTGTTTGAAGACAATCGATTAAAGTAACTCCATGACTATCCCAAAAACAGTCGCCATCACTTTCCCAGTCGAAAAAAAAGCAACAGTTTTTGCTCTTTTGGAGCCGGTTTCTTCTTTGTTTCGGGCGTATAATGGTGTATCCAAGCTTCATTTACAGTAATTTATCGGCGCCAACAGAGCGTTGGAAATGTTCATTCGAACAAGTTTTTGGTCTATCGTGAGCAAACGCGGCACCCAACGCGCGGACAGCTTTCCCGTGCCTAAATGTTGATTTAATGTGAAAAACACGTTCTTTTGACATGTTCATAGCCTCTGCTCTCACACTTTAATTCGGCGGTCGTCTAGCACCAATTGGTGAACTTTGGCGATGTTTTCTTCGGTAGTTGCAATTTTTGGACGTTCCGAACGTTCATCGTCTCCCAAGCTCTTGTGGCCACGTTTAAATTCAGCTGCTCAAAATCTCACTGTAGTAAATGATTGTGCAGAGTCCCCAGAATCCAACTCATCTTTGATTTGCATAGGCGTATTGCCTTTCAAAAACAAATATTTAATGATGGCGCAATACTCGATTTTTCTAGTTTCATAAAAAAAAAACACTCACGTCAACTCACTCAAACGAGTGTTACACAACAACTAAGCGTCCAAAATGGCTGAAACTTTGGTGAGTAACTGTCAACAGATTAATTAACGAAACTTACTAGCTTTTATTTATGAGTGCTGCCATCTTCATGTTGAGGTCGGAAACTTGTCAGACCACGCTCGTATAACTGTGTTCGTTTTAACCATTTCTTTCAGTTTCCGTCTGATATCTCCTACCCGATTATACAGACATTAATCACAAAAAAGTAATTCTGGCACTCTCAGTGCAGTCATGCCTCAGCCGCCGCTGAACGAAACAGAAAATGATCAGCAAAATCAATGGAAAAATGGGCGATGCGGATAGTTTGCCGAATAAAATATTGTGACTTCGTGGGTTGGTAGAATCAAAAGTCTTGTTTGCAGAAATTTAAAATGCTCGTTATTGCAGTTAAAAGACGCTTTGTACAACCCTGGCAGCAGCAAAATGACGTATCATAGACCAACGCAGTCTTCAAGGTCGTTTCGTTTCCCGTCTCACGTAAACATACGAAAGAACTCATTACGGTACAGTTCAAACGCATTACAACACTGCACAACTCAATCCAACTGAATTAGCAACTGACTCCTCTCTGACACTTTGCGGGGTTTTTATACCTCCAGTCATTGATCTAGAATGCAGTAGAGCTCCCGAGAAAGGTCACAGCGGCAACAGAAAGACGGAAATATCCAGGCATCTCTGTCTCTTTCTCTCTCGGCAAGCGTTCAGCGCTTCGCGCCGCTATCTGTCTCTTTCTTTCCTGCCCACGTGTAGCTCTGGCTTTGCGGTGACTCCAACACAATAATTCGATCTGTGTCAATATAATTAAGACTTTTTTTTAAATTGTTACTCATTAAAGCAGGAAGGAAACGAGCTTTAATAGCCAAAGAAAACGGTTCTTTAAAAACATATGACTGGTGTAAGACAGATGTTACACTTTTAGTGGATCTAAGATCGTCATTTACCAGAGGGAGATGAAACGTGTTTTTCTCACACTCGTGGTTCTCCTGTTCTGCAATTGCTTGAGAGAAGTCATTGTATTTCAATGAATAAGTATGTTGCACAAAGATAAAGTGGCGAGGTGCGCAACGGAACTTCCATCCCAATTATTTTTCCGTTTAGGTGGCTCACGATTACTGTGGTCTGAGGAACTAATATAGAGTAACTTTTAATGTTTAGAATGTAGGAAGCACTGAAGGCATTCTTCTCGAGCGGAAGCGAATCTACGATATTATTGTACGATTTCTGCACTTTATTGTAAAAGAGTTGTTTGTTAATGTCCAATGTAACTTAGTATTGTTATATTTAAAGATACCAATTCTGATTATGTTGTTTCCATTCTTGCTTGCTATATTTACAATGACCGTTTTTTCGGCAGTTTGTTATCTTAACCTCATTTAACTTTATGTTGCTTCAAATTTCTCAAAGAAATCAAAGGAAAGTCTATCAAAACCAGAAATAAAATCGGTAACCCCATTAAGTTAGAGGGGGGGGGGGACGAATGACACAGAATAAGTTTAATGCAGTTTGTTTTGCATGGAGTTCTTTGAGAGATGGGCATCTTGTTTGAGACGTGAGTGCATAGTGCATGTGCAGGAACTCATAGTTGTGATGAAACTTTTAATTCGTGAGTTTGTTAAAATAGTAAGTTGATTTTGGGGCTCAAGTGCACTTTTAATGCAAGTATCGTAATTCCTTACGTTAAGGAGATCACATTGACATTATGATCAAGTATGTTCCGTTCCACGCCAGAGCAAAATAGACCACCCTTCAATTTTTTTCGTCTAGCAATGTGTTACATTCACCCATCTCAACCTAATGCAGATTTTTAGTGCATACCTTCCCGCAAAGCAGCGGATGGGTTGAAGGAAGCGTATACTGGCCGACAGAGATGCACAGAGGTCTATAACAATTGCAAGCTTGATGACGGTCACATCGGCCAGCTCTTCAGAGAAGACTGCCATCTGGCACGTTTGAGAAGAATGTGCGCCATCTATCCCCAACATTACGCAGCCCCTAAGGCTAGTGCCCGCCTTGTTAGCGTGGTGTTATCGTATCTGCCTCACGTTCAAGAGGTCCCGAGTTCGAATCTCGGTCAGGGTGAGTTACCTGGTTAAGTTTTTCCCGGGGTTTTCCCTTATCCTGTAATACGAGTGTCGGGTAACTCTAAGCTCCATGGACCCCGGACTCATTTGAGCATCATTTCATCCATTCCATTCATCGTCGGATATGACTTAACGTTGGAGGACGTAAATTACAAGCCTAGCTATACAATCAAAGGAACACAAAATTATGGGAAATGGAGAAAAGGGAAGACATACATGCCAGTATTGCCTTGATAACTAGTAAGTCACGAAAAACTCATGGCCAGAATGGCCGGTCCCAGGACCTCAAATTAGTGTCTGCTTTAGTAACTTAACATTAAAATAACCTAAATAGCGTAACTTCAGGACCAAAAATCTCCAAAGGAAAAGGTAAGTTCAAAGTACTGTCACGTTTCCATCTTCGCGGGTTGGTCGTGTACGGTGAGTGGGAGTATGGGGATTTACACCGCCTTTGTTGCTCATAATTAATGGGAATGACCAGTGATCCATTAGATGGCCAATAGCAGATGTCCTGGAGGTGGAAGAGGGTCTGCCGTATGAGGTTAATGCGCCTTCAAGGACAAGCACTAGCTGACGTCACAAAGTGTGTCGTATTATTTCTGTGCAAAATATCGTTCGATATTCTAGCGGTTTCCTCCCCCTCCTCCTCCTCCTCCTCCTCCTCCTCCTCCTCCTCCTCCTCCTCCTCCTCCTCCTCCTCCTCCTTCTTCTTCTTCTTCTTCTTCTTCTTCTTCTTCTTCTTCTTCTTCTTCTTCTTCTTCTTCTTCTTCTTCTTCTTCTTCTTCTTCTTCTTCTTCTTCTTCTTCTTCTTCTTCTTCTTCTTCTTCTTCTTCTTCACTTCATGGCATAGGCAATCAAGTGCCTGTTCCGCCTTCGAAGTCCTCCTGCCATCGTTTCCTGGGTCTGTCCACCAATCTCCTACCGTTAGGGTGATACTGTAATATATGTTTTGTAAGACTAGAGGTTTCCATTGTTAGAAATTTCTTGCAGCCCGGCAGGGTATATTAGAACCAATAGAAACCTAGCGGAGCAGTAGCGAGAGTAGTAGTGTTTGGTGGTTATAGTTTGTGTTTCGAATCGAGACTGCGAATGCGGCTCCGTGATGAGGAGTCGGCTCAGTGAAACGGTTCACTAATCCGTAGGTCAGTGAATTGTGCAGAGAGGTGGTTACTTTCCAAGCTCCTCGGTGAGGAGTCAGTAGGCGTCTGAAACGGTGTCAGAAGCAGCTCACAAGTCAGTACATGTGGCTCCGTGATGAGGAATCGGCTGGCAGCGAAAGAGGCAGCGATGAAGTTAAAGAGCGAATATCGGAGTTGTGTTCAGGATCGGCATACGGCCTCATGTAAGAAGTGAACCTATGTGTACATCAGAGAAGATTACTAGCAGCACTAGTTGGTGCGTGCTAACAACACATACAGAAACATTAAAAAATGTCTTGAAGCTGTATATTTATCTGACAGAGAAGGTGACCGTAAGTTAGCATTGCCCAACAATTCCGGTGACAAATAAAGACATTGAGGCGAACTTTCGTTTTTGTCGTATTTGTCATTTATGTTCAGATTACCGACCAACTATACTTGAACATTAGGAACGGCTGAAGATTTCTGTTAAAGCGAAGTTAGCTTTTCATATCCCTCTTTTTATGAATGAAACATTTGTCCCAAAATGACATTTTTATTCGCGTGAAAGGATCACAGATCGCAATAGAAAATAGGCATAGGTGATTTTTTGGTGCCCAATTCATCCTAGCTTAACTTAATTAAGAATGCAGCTGTTGTGAAGACAAGGAATGGGCCTTCTTCGGGCTAGAAGTGTAAATCATAATATTAATGTTGTAAATGAGGTTGATATTCCTACTCCTTTTTACAGTTTTTATTTATGAATATATCACCATAAAAATGGGTCAGCCTCTTTGCTTTATAGAAACTTTACGCTTATTTGACGCCCGTGTAAGTATCGAAGTATATCATTTTGAAGTCTTATTGAACAACTTCTTATTTTGCCCGCCTCGGTAGCGTAGATGGTAGCGTGTCTGCCTCACGTTCAAGAGGTTCCGAGTTTGAATCTCGGTCAGGGTGAGTTACCTGGATAAGGTTTTTCCCTGGGTTTTCCCTTATCCTGATAGACGAATGTCGGGTAACTCTAAGCTCCATGGACCCTGGACTCATTTGAGCATCATTTCACCCATTTCATTCACCGTCGGATATGACAACGTTGGAGGATGTAAATTGCAACAAAACAAACAACTTCTTACAGCTAGCTTGCTCCGTTAACAAGGAGGAGATTAGTATAATGTTCTTTGTAGTAAGGACATTACAGTGTCTTAACGGTATTAAGGAAACATTATGTGATATATTTCAGCTTTGAATACTTCAACGAAACACCTATTTAATTTATCCTGTGTTAAACAAAAGTTTTCTTGGACCGAAAAGTAGTTCCGGAAAATATTTTTCCTCTTAGAAGTTCGCATTAACATTTGAGCATGTTTTGTCGTTTAGAATCCAAACTTAGTGACCAAACGCCATAGGAGCACCACTAGAATAATATGGAACGTTTGTGCGTAGAAGTATTGGCATTAATCATGGACCTTCGATCAACATGACTATTGATAGGTTGTATGTGTGTAACTCTGTTAAATGATAAGTTATTCCGGGAAATCTCCACGCCCTGCAACTGCTGATATGCTCATATTTTTTATTGTTGTGAGTTACATACATTGTTCAAAGTATTTGAACAAACTTTTATTTGGTCACTGGACAATAGTCGCCATGATGTGTTTTACTGTCTAGGCTACTGGATATTTATTATCAGCACTAATTATCAACAGTATCGCGATATCTTGTTTTACAGTGACTGTGAATTGTTGCTTGCAACATGTGACCATGAGTTAGCTGAGTCCAAAATGCGTGCAGTGGATGAATTAGATGCATCGAGAAATTCCAAGAAAGTGTGATGATTCAAGTGAACATAAAACGGAATGGACTTCCGAGAACATTAGCTACATTTAAAACGTAAGTATAACGACGGAAGCCGAAGTAAACGTTGATTTAATTTACCAATATGATACAGATTACGGAGAAAATTTGGTTCTATGCCTTTTGCCATCGATTTTGAAAGTCTCAGGTTCTGCAACCAAAAAGATAAGTTTGCTGACTGTTCGAATGAGTACGAGTAACATTATTTAAACTAGAAAACTGCTATTAAAAGGAAAAGTAAATAGGGATTGGGAGCACGCACAGGAGCGGGATTAAGCGAATAAAAGTAACGTTAGAATGCAAGGTTTATCACGATGGATACAAAATTAGACAAAAACATAGAGATCTTACTTAAAATACAGTGCGATCCATATAAACCTGAACCACTCCAATAGGTCATAACTTTTGAACCAATAATAGGACACGTGAAACTTTGGGAGAATATAATAAACAACTGGGAGATTACACTACACTATTTACATCTCAGAGAAAATGTTGGAAGTGTCCTCCACCAGCATCTATACATGTTTGCACTCG
Source organism: Mantis religiosa (assembly GCA_030765055.1). Lineage (NCBI taxonomy): Eukaryota > Metazoa > Arthropoda > Insecta > Mantodea > Mantidae > Mantis > Mantis religiosa. The sequence goes on along the minus strand of CM060950.1, from coordinate 82,546,316 downwards.
TCTCGTCATATTCTCTGAAGTTTTACGGAGAGTATCTTCGCCAATGTTACTTATTTCGGTTCGAATAGATTCCTTGAGAACATCAATTGTCCGTGGCCTATTCTTGTACACTCTATTTTTAGATACCCCCCACAAGAAAAAATCCGGTGAGGTTAGGTCAGGGCATCTGCGGGGGGCGGCACAGATCTTTTGAGATTATTCGATTATCAAATAAACTAGTTAAACGTTCCATGATGCCATTAAATGTATGGCACGTTGCTCCATCTTGCTGGAAATAACCTTCTCTCAATTCAATATCATCCAGCTGCCCCACAAATGTATTGAAGATACCCATATAAACTTCAGTGTCTACGGTCGTATCAAAGAAATGTCAGTGTTGTCAAAGTTCCCAGTGCCCACCTCGGTAGCGTAGATGGTAGCGTGTCTGCCTCACGTTCAAGAGGTCCCGAGTTCGAATCTCGGTCACGGTGAGTTACTTGGATAACGTTTTTTCCGGGGTTTTCCCTTATCCTGATCATGTTCAAGAGGTCCCGAGTTCGAATCTCTGTCAGGGTGAGTTACTTGGATAAGGTTTTTTTCCGGAGTTTTCCCTTATCCTGAAAGACGAATGTCGGGTAACTCTAAGCTCTATGGACCCCGGACTCATTTGAGTATCATTTCACCTCTTTCATTTATCGTCCGATATGACTAAACGTTGGAGGACGTAAATTTAAAAAAAAAAAAAAAAAAAAAAAAAAAATCTCCCAGAGTCACTGAGATCGTTAAAACAAATTTCTATTTCTACATTCTACGAGCTTTCAAGTGGAAATTGTGGCCTATTGAAATTGTTCAGGTTTATATGGATCGCACTACATTTGAACTTAAAAATTCCGAATGGCACAGCTTTATCAACCATATTAGATTTCAAATGTTAAGTTCCATGGACAGTAAGAATGCCAACCACACTTCCAATATTTCGAACAATGTACAAAATTACAATTAGAAACAACGGATGTGTAGGTTTACAGGTTGATGATGTACTTCAGATGTTACATTTTTGGATGTCTGTGATGTTCTTTACAAATTTTAGCAGTGCTAACATAATTGAACACAGCCAGTAGGGAATGGGAAGTAAAACAGCAAAACCAGTACCAGATAATAATAATAGTAAAATAAACATTAAAACTGACGAATTGACAACGGTCAACGAAATATGTTTCCGATGTGCTCTTTTAGATGTCTGAAATTGTTTCTATCTCTGAGACTTAGAAGAGCATTTACTCTTGAGTAGATCCAAGATAATTATGCAACAGTAGCTTTCTTCTCTTAATATAAAAATACTAGATTTCTGATGTGTTGGAATTTCATGATAACTAGAGCTTAAACTGCAAACTTGAAGGTGCATATATTTATATCTTTTGCTTTAATCTACACATTTATTAGTGTGTGTGTGTGTGTGTGTGTGTGTGTGTGTGTGTGTGTGCGCGCGCGCGCGCGCGCGTGTGTAGTGTTTAACGCCCGCTTTTACTACATGCGGCACCGCATGCGGTGACACTGACGATACATGAAATGAAGATGGAGCACCGGTGGAATGAGATGGCGGGAGAAACCTCAGATCCCGGAGAAGACCCGTCCCGGTCCACCACAAATATCACTTTGTAGTCACCTGGGATCGAACCCGGGCCGCCTTGGTGAGAGTCGAGCGGTCTAGCCACTCAGCCTCGGCGCGACCTACATATTTATTAGTATTTATATGCTTAGTTACTATTTTATTCACTTTATAACATACCTGTATGTGCTAGAAGTGTATGCCGTGATGTGAGTGATAAAAAGCAATATTCTTGAATTTCACTGTCCGGTTGCATGTACGTTGGTCACATGATGGGTACATTGCCACTGTGTGTCCTACGGCATGTCATCTCAACAATGCTTCAATAAGCCGGCGTGTGTAGATTGAACGATAATTTCGTCTCCTGTCATCTCAGCACTGAATTTCAAGTTCATATTTTACTAAAAATGCCGAAGGAGGAAACTTCACCGTATGTTAGATGCACAATAAAGGCAGAGTTTAACCATTTTTGTGTAAATGGCTTCTGAAAATAACGTACATTTTTGCCAATGGTATCAAGTCTTGCAACACTTATTCACATCACGCCATTGGCCCCATGCTTCGAAGACCACATCTCGAAAGCCGTTATTATTCACTGAACCTTAAGCTCAGAATATCCAAGGTTTCAGAAATTTCACTTTGCCAGAGATCTATGCCGTGATACTTTATGCTTACGTCTCTATCTGGAAATTAAAAAATCCAGAGCTCTGAGATTACTTGATAACTAAACAGATGAAACTGTGCCAAATGAATCTACAATCATAACAATATGTACCTGACGCTCAGGTATTGCACGGGAATTGCTCGGCAGTCTTTTGCGACACGTCTGAACGAACTCGAGGTCATGGGCTCCTCCACTAATCGGACATGTGGCAGCGAGCTTCAATCAGCTGTTATCGCTCCTTGACTACAATATTTATACGCGATACGGATGTCTATTTATGTGCAATTTTATTATCGAATTATTACGACCTATAAATTTCCTGGTGTTCCAGTTCAGCGTAGAGAAATAAATATCTAGTGAATAAAGTAAGAAGAATGGGACCATTTAATGCTGTAATTTGTAAAAAGAAAAGAAGGGTTCTAACAGAAAAAAATTTTGATGAAATTGGCGAAGCATTTTAACGGTCTCGGAATAAAGCTTTACGACGTGTAGCACTACAAGTCAGTGTTTCAAAAGCCTCACTACATAGATCTACGAAACTATTGAAATTGAAACCATACAGACTGATTGCTGTCCATCAATCATGACCGCGTGATGAAGCCCGTGTTAAGTTCTGTAACTGCATTTTTCAAAATATTGCTGGCCATACTTTTGACCCAATTTAATAATTTTCTTATATGAGGCATTGTTTCATTTGGCTGGTCATGTTGCTTCATAAAACAATACGTACAGAAAATCCAAAATTAATTCACGAGATTCCCTTATATGATGAATAAATTGGTGTATGGTGTGCTGTAACAGCAGAACGGACATTTTTACAGCGATAATGTAAATTCCAATAGGTACTGCAGAACATTCTCGCGGTATTTTTTGCCATTTTGATAGATAAAGAGACGGAATATGGCTACTTTCAACAAGATTCTGCCACAGCTCATATTGCAGAGGCTTCCTTGGAAGACATTAGGAGTGTTTTTGATGTAAGATATAGGATGTTACAAAAAGGTAGGGCCAAACTTTCAGGAAACATTCCTCACACACAAAGAAAGAAAATATGTTATGCGGACATGTGTCCGGAAACGCTTAATTTCCATGTTAGAGCTCATTTTATTACTTCTCTTCAAATCACATTAATCATGGAATGGAAACACACGACAACAGAACGTACCAGCGTGACTTCAAACACTTTATTACAGGAAATGTTCAAAATGTCCTCCGTTAGCGAGGTTACATGCATCCATCCTCCGTCGCATGGAATCCCTGATGCGCTGATGCAGCCCTGGAGAATGGCGTATTGTATCACAGCCGTCCACAATACGAGCACGAAGAGTCTCTACATTTGGTACCTGGGTTGTGTAGACAAGAGCTTTCAAATGCCCCCATAAATGAAAGTCAAGAGGGTTGAGGTCAGGAGAGCGGGGAGGCTATGGAATTGGTCCGCCTCTACCAATCTATTGGTCACCGAATCTGTTGTTGAGAAGCGTACGAACACTTCGACTGAAATGTGCAGGAGCTCCATCGTGCATGAACCACAATGGGTATTTTGACATTTGTCTGCACGAATGATTTCAATTTACATTTTAAGAGAAATACTAAAATGAGCTCTAACATGGAAATTTAGCATTTCCGGTCACATGTCCACATAACATATTTTCTTTCTTTGTGTGTGAGGAATGTTTCCTGAAAGTTTGGCCGTACCTTTTTGTAACATCCTGTATATAATGAACTCTCAAAAATAGAGTTTATAGGAATAATCCTCACACCATGAGCGATCTTCAAAATAATGTAAGAATAGAAATTAAAGAAATTACGCAATAATAACTGATGCGTGTGAATTGTAATTTCATCAGAAGGTGCCAAGAATGCTTATCCGTCTAAGGACACTTGCTTTCAACACCGACTATGAAAAATATAAGTACTGATAAAATAAAAAGTAATTATGTTTGTGTAATAGGCAATCAGTATATTGTAATAATCATCATCATAAAATCAGTAAATATATGGTAGCAGTATCGATCATGAAAATAATAAAAATGTACACTGAATATAGCGCGCGGAACGTGACTACCGGCCACCTAGCTGAAGGATCGCGTGCGGAACACATTTCGCGACTACCGGCTAAAAGGCTGAGGGAACACACTGTATATAGAAACAGTCAGCTTAATTCGTTTGGAAATTGGTGATGAATCTATTTGAGTCTAAATTGACGAGACGGCTGATGTTCAGGGAAGACATGGCAGATTGTGAGATGCTTACCTTGAAATTCTATACCTACTGTTTCCACAGTTTCGCGAGAAACAACCAAGCACTTTAAAACAGAGGAAGTACTGACAAATTAAGACCCTGACAATAGTACTCTCTCAAATCATTGAGCCACAAAAAGGTTATTAGAACTAAATGGCATGTCTTAAATAGATTTAGCTGTTTTGTTTAGTAAGTTCGGCTGCGCCGTAGCTGAGTGGTGAGACCGCTTGGCTCTCAACAAGGCGGCCCGGGTGCGATCCCAGGGGGTGGGTTTTCTCCGGGTTCTCCGGTCCCGCCCAGCATTCCACCAAATGCTCCATCGTCATCTTTCCTATCATTCGTCTCGCCTTCATACAATTATCCACTTCCTTCAACCTCACCCCAGGCATTGGGCTGATCACCCATTCTGGTCCTCTGTTGGATCCAAAACTGCAGTTCCTCAGGCCCGACCTTAAGGGAAAGAGGAACAAGACTCCCCTAACACCACTGTAAGTGATACTACTGGGGATAAGGTAAAGAAGAAGTGTAGTAAGTTTTTATCTACTATTTAACATAAAATCCTACGAAATTTCTTCCATGTGCAGAAGACTTTACAGTCTGTTTTCGTAAAATTCAAAACTTATATTTTATTTAACATATAAGTACCATAAATATACACGATTATACACGATTGATATAGGATTTTTGAGAAAGTGAAACATAACGAAAAACTTTCTATATAGTGGGTCATTCTGAGGTGTAGAATATTCTTGGCAACTTTCGTGTCGTACTTTTGGAAGATATAAATATGTAAGAAACTTTGTTCTCATCCAGGGTTTTCGGTTTTGAAATATTCTATTCACACACGCGCACAGATATACATATACAAACTCGTGCCCGCAAAGGTCTCAAAACATGTATATAAAATATGGACATAGTTTTGGTGGAGTGCTGGAGAACCATTTGTTAGCATTTGTCATTGTCTTTTCCAAAAATGTCTGCAAGAGAAATAATAAAGAAGGTTAAACTTGTCGCTTTAGTATTTAGCCTTTAAAAGGGTAACGTGAAAATGTTTCTGTGCTATGTCCTATATCCTGCTACCGTCCAGTAACTTTGTAAATACAGTAAACAAATGAACGGCTTTTTCGCACAGTTGAAAAAGAATTCTCTCTCTCGGTTAGGGTGAGCTATATGGATAAGGTTTCTCCGCCGGGGTGTTCCCTTATTCTGAGAGCTGAATGTCGAGTGACTCTAAGCTCTATGATCCTGGGCTCACATGACTAAACGTTGGAGGAACATATGTACATATATACAGTAGAAGCCCGAAATAACGCAGTTGTTGGACATCCTTTACACTCGCGTTATAACCTTACCGCGGTGTATAGGGATGTAACACTAGAAGGTTCAAAAAATCAATTCGGCGCAGTTAGAGGAGGGAAACATGCATGTAATAATAAATTACTGTAGGGTATTAAACTCTCGTTATTACAGTACGTTTAAAATTACTCAAAAATGAAATGAATATAGCAAATAATATTACTATTCACATTCAACCTACTATACCTACTATTAAATAAACCAATTTTCCCTAATAAATTTAAAGAAGGAAGTGCCGCTATATTGCATGATATATTTTAGTTTAAATGATTTAGTATATTTTATTGAGTAAGAAATTATTAGATTAAATTCTTCTAATTATGGCTGGGAGATGTATTCCAGCCCATAACCGATCCTGATTTATATTGTGCTGCACATATGTTACACCAACCTAATTTTCCCTTGTTTTACAAACTCAGTAAAACATCAGTTTTGCTTGACGCACTAATGCGCTACGTTTTTTCCCCCACGTAGTGTTTGACTGCGGAGATGAACGCTGTTTGATTCATTTTTTCTCGTCATCCAAAGAATCACATTGTTTATACGAGCTACCTCTTCATTTACATTCAGAATGTTTTCTTCCGCCTCCACATCATTTTCGCCGCTACCATCTTTGTTCTTCAGTTATTCTTGCTCAAGCATTAAGCGTCCAAGCCCAAGTCCAAGTCGTATACTGACAGGCTGTTAACAGCCAGAAGGTTTTTGCTGCGTACCCTCCCAGGTTTTGGGTCTGATTGCTGGGTCAGCTTCATATGCTACTCGGGATAACATACCTCCCCCATTGCGTCCCCGCCTGCAGGGCGTGATTTCACTCTGCAGTATTATACATATCGTTACTTTTCCTGGAATGCAGTGGTCAGTGTCAACGAACACGGGTGGTGGTGAAAATTATACTGCAGAACCTGTGTTTGCGGAATATTTTTATCGCAACTTTCCAAATAAATAAAGTAGAATAATCAACTACAATATTTTTAACGGACACGTACTTTTACCCACGTTAAATCCGAATCCGCGGTATTTCGGGCCGCGCTACTTCGGGATTCTACTGTATTAATTTGTATTGACCACACTGCGGGGAAAAGGCGGTTCTCTGTAGTAAGATTCCACCGTCCCATTGTATACAATGAATCAATCCTTGAAAGAATTGTATACATAGTAACAAGTCCAGCCTGTCCTTAAAATTTCAGACAAAATATATTTAAACGTTATATGATTTTGTTAACTATCTTTAATTCTGATTTATCTTTCTCTCTCCCTCTTTTTCTCAATGACTCTTTCTCTTTAAATAATTTATAAAACTATTTAAGGTTATTGAATTTTGTGATTCAGCAATGAATGTTTCGTGTAGGTGAAGTTCGTGCAGTATCGGCCGGGTTAAGTTTTTTGACTTTACTCTTTAACTGTGCTGGTTAATCGGCCGCGTATTATCGTGGTGCAGCATCCAGCCTGCTTCACATAAATGTGGTATCTTGCGCCTTATATGGACTAGCAACTTTCTTAGGAAATTCCTGTAGTACTGTCCAGTTACTGATGTGTGTGCAGGAACAACATGCTGATAAACAATTCCATGAATATCAAAGAATGAGGTGACCATAACTTTCCCAGCAGAAGCAACCACTTTTGCTTTTTGGGGTTTGGTGATGAAGGAGATTTCCACACTGAGCTTTGTTGTTTGCTCTCAGGATCAACATGATGTACCCAAGTTTCATCAGCAGTGATTAAGTTTGGAAGAAACTCCGGATCTTCCTCTAACATCAACTTTAACTGCATGCAGACCTGCATGCGAATGTCCTTTTGTTCGGGGATCAAAAGTCTTGGAACCCAACGCGCACAAACACGTCTCATGTGTAATGTTTCTGTCACCAGCGTGTGGGTGGCACCCAATGAAATGTTCAGTATTTCAGAAAGTGATCTTAAGGTAATTCGTCGATCCTCTCTCACAATGGCAGCAGCAGTGTTGATGTTTTCTTCCGTAAGAGCAGTAACTGGAGCACCGGTTCCACCTTCCTTTGAAATTGATTGTCTCCCCTCTTTAAACATTTTAAAGCACTTTCGAGCTGTGCTGTAGGAAAGAACGTGCTCTCCATAGTCCTCCTGTAACATTGTTCAAAGCCACATATTGTTCCTCGCGTGTTACCTCCATTGAAGCGGTAGGCGATACTGAACATGTCTGACCTTGCCTGGTTCTCACAGTCGGGAACCAGGAGTTCCAACAATGAAACTACTGCGGCATGTTTGTTTCACATTAAGCTAATAGAATATAATAAGATTGAATTTTAGTACGAAAAATTATGACCGTAAAAAATTATGATCATTCTTTATTGAACAGCACTCGTAGATTGTCAGTGATGCATTGCACTGCCACATATAGAACAATAGTAGAATACAAAAGCATGGGAACGTACTGTCACTATTTCTGCTCAGTTCACAAATGTTCAGCTCACTGGTTTACAGAGATCGCAAATATAGCGCTGCTATATGCCTCAGTATATTGTGACTTTGTGGGTTCGTGAAATTAAAAGTCCAATTGCACAAACTCAAAATGTTCTTTATATCCACCGAATTACAGTTGGAACATGATACCGTCCCTGTTAGGCAATATCATCATAATAACCCCGAAAGTCTTATTACATGCATAATTAAGGGCGGATAGATACCACAATATGAATTAAAGTTATAATAAATATAGGATAATGATTAAGCATACAAGTGCAGATACTAAACAGGCAATCCGAATATATATTATTAAAAGCATGAACCCAACGTGTTAAGGGAGAGGGCAAAATGTACATTGTCCCGCACAGACAGGTTCTTTGGGTATTTCTAGCCGACAAAGGTGGCATTGTCCAAGGATAGACCCTCGGCGCCAGCCTAAGTATTGACCTGAATATAATACGTGACGAGAGAATAGACTCTGGAATCTAAGGCACACAGTTCCAAACATGCTTATGCATTAATTAGCTGGACTGTGGGAAAGAGAAATTCGCGTGGAATACATGCCTCATAGACTAGAAATTGCTATTTATTCAAGAGTAGGGATAAAACACAACCTATAAGGGACAAGCAACCGGTCACATGACCTCTAAAGTGTCCAAAATTCGGCGAAAGGAAGGGGAAATTCGTGTAATGGCGACATTCGATGTTTGCTAGGAAAATCACTCTGTTTCGGCGTGTGAGGGAGGCAACAAGTACAGAAATTTCATCAGAGTCCGCGTTCGTGGATAGACGGAGTAACTCACATTAAGTGGTTATCGAACACTCTGTGGTAGCGAATGATTGAAACTGCACTCGTTACAACGTCATTTAGATGTTACCAAACTCTGTCCTTTTGTTTAATAATCCTCCGGAAATACTACGTTATGCGAAGTAATTCACTACCGACGTTTAGGAACAACGCGTACACCGATACATATAAGTCGTGTCATGCGCGCAGCAACGTGAAAGTCTCAAATCTCGCGCCTAATGTGCGAATAACATCAATAGTGGCGAGTGGAGAGGACTAATTATAACAATAAACTTGGTATTCAAAGGTCGTGGTGTCTTATATGTGATAATACCCACACCCTGTCAGGACGCACCCACTCCCTGGAACTCAAAAGCGAGTACTCATGCAGACCTACCCTGAGAAAAACCCCGACCTGTTGGAAACCTCCCATCCGTAGTCCTCACCTATCACATGTCATATCCTATGAGGTGTTGAGTGCCGGGAGGGCTCAACGAGGTGCTCAACGGGCAAGGACCGCCTTATAAATTGGCGCCACAACGTGGTTAACGTAGTCCTGACGGTACCATCAACCCAACGTGGTTAACGTAGTCCTGACTGTACCAGTGACCTACAACATTTGGAGCATTCTTCGGTGTCTCGACTGATGTATTCACCGTCGTAAGTACCGCCAACTAGACCTTGGAACCAACGGAGCCCAGAACACCTAGGACGATGCACCAGTGAACAACGCAACGGAGTACGACTTCACGCAGGACAGCCAACGTCGACAAGACAACAACGTAGACGCAACAATACTTCGTAGTGCAACACAGCTTCAACCCCCCCCCCCATGTGAAAGTGATAAAACCCTGACTCAGGAAGACAGCAACACCAGGCACGGACATCAACAGTACGTAAGTGGAGATAATTGGATGTAAATGTATTTTTTGTTTTATAAATTAATTGTTGTATTTGCATGAGTAGATAGATGCTGCCAGTAGGAATACGACTTAGAAAAGTGTGCATAAAAAAATTAAGGAAATTTCGAGATCCCAGAAAAGTGAGTAAGAAGGAATAAGCGGATGATACTCCGAAATAAGAAAGTAATTGAAATAGGTAGCAACATGGCAGACAATAACATTTTAGAAGTGTACCAGGAATCTGAGGGAATGGATGTAGGCTTTGAGGGAAACAGAGAATGTAATAGTAGGCAGGCCGAGGTAATTGGCAGATATTAGTAAACAACTCAAGGAGCAAGAAAGTAAATTTACAACGGCACAGGGAGAAATGAGTAACCAGATAAATAGGCAGTTTAGTGAGGTCATGAGTGAGGTAATTGGAGTAATAAATAACCTTCAGGGTGAAATATGTGTAGTGAGGAGTGAACTCAGATCCACTCAGGAAGAGGTGCGACAAATTAGGGCAGATTATAAGGAAGCTGGCAGCATGAATAATAACATCAGTGTAACAATGAATAATAAGATAGATGAGTTAAGGAATGAGACCATGACTACATGTGTCAATATTTCAGACAAGTGTAACGAATTAGAGGTTGGGGTTGCATCCGAATTGGAAAGTGTAAGAGCTTTAATAGGGGAAAGTCAAAAATCATGTGCCAACGAGATAGTTAAAGTACGGGATGAATTGACACAATGTGATAAGGTACGAGAGAAGATGAAAGAAATATCTGTTAGAGAGGTAAGGGAATTATGGAAACGCGGAGAAAACCCTTTACAAAGTCCCGCTTGCACACTTCCTGTCACCTCAGACAATATACTTCCTGTCACATCAGACAATGGAAGACTGAGTGAAGAAAGAACTAATATTAGTGTAGATGACCCATTGTCACATTCTGACAGTAGTTACCGATTTCATAACGCGCCCGGGACTCGCCATACAATACCTATGTCAATGCAATTTCTAAGCGAATTGCCTGTTCCACAATTTGATAGCACGCGCGATAACGCCAAACAATTTATCAACGATTTAGAGGCATATTTTAACTTAAGAGGAATCCCGGAAGAATACAAGATGATAATAGTTCAGAGGGGCCTGAAAGGACATGCTTTAAATTGGTTTCGGCTGACGGTAGGGGAATCGGCACGGTACAATCACTTTCGGGCGGCCTTCATACAGAAATATTGGAGTGACGCCGTACAATACAACGTCAGGAACCAAATTAATAATGGTAGGTACCCTAGAGGCTCTCACGAATCGATGACGGACTACTTTTTGAGACTAGGACAATTGAGTAAACTCTTGGAACCAGCCATGCCGGAAGACCAATTCATAGCGCTTATGGGAAATCACTATCCCGATGTAATCAGGAATCATATCGTAGTGGCACGACCACGGACAATGGGAGAAGCGATAGACTTGCTGACCGCATTACAGGGACATGGAACACAAACAGGTTGGACTGAAGAAAACTTAGACTTTAGGCCACAACCCAGACGACATTTCAATGATGGGATGAGGGCACAACAGCCTAGAAACGGGTACCATAACTATAACCCAGGCAACAGGGATAGGAACCCGCGACCATATGATACACGGCTGAGGGAAGAATGGCGACACAGCAGCCATCAAAATAGCAATAACAGGCCTCCACAAACGTAACCTCTGAGGTACATGTCCTTCGCCCGGCGTGGACACGCAAGTAATAACAATACACTTCGGGGAAACAATAGACCTAGAAGCCGTGAAGAGAATTACCGAACTACGACCACTAACGACCGTCCCATAGTTGAGAGCCAGACGCAGGCAACATTGCCACGCCCACCTTCGCCGCTGACGAGCACGCACACCTTTTACAATGCAAATGCAGCCAGTACGAGTCAACCCAGGACTCCAACCCCGACGGAAAACTAAGGTCCGGATGGGTGGATTCCCCGCACGCATCCGATAAGAAGACACTCCGAGTCGCACAAAACCTTGGGGACGTAGAATTAAGCAGTACAAGAATACAAAAACAGTTGGAACCAGTAGTGCCGCGAATTAAAGAAAATAACAGTTTTGGAACAAGCGGTAGCAAAATTACGACATTAGAAAGGAACACTGCAACGCAAGAGGTTATGGAGGCACCGAGAATAAGTGGTGAGATAGCAGGAATGACTTTTAATATGGTAGTTGATACTGGGTCATCTGTAACCGTATGCAGCGAAAACCTTTACGACCAGTTGGTTAGTCTGAAAATAAAAATGCAAACATTGCCGGTAAAGAATGCAGTATGCAGTGGCGCGATTGGACGGACAAAGCAACGTATAACTAAACAAATCTTGCTTAACACCAGGGTGCAAAACAACGAAATGCAGTTTGTATGTTTTGTCGTGAGAGGACTCGCAACTGATATTATTTTAGGAAGCGACCTACTACACATGTTGAAATCAAACATTGATTACAAAGAATCCCAAATCACATTTAATATATCAGGGACTAAGGTAGAAATTCCATTTATCTCTGGGCCTCAGGAAAGTCATGTTCACCTGTCCGAGGGGGAGAGCAGATTACAGGACGAAGAATTTTACGTAGAAGCCATTCATATTGGGAATGACGGTGGAGTAAACGATAGAAGTCTGCAATGTTTACAAAATAGACTGGAGTGCAGTGACCTAGAGAGCAAGACAGCTGATGGCATAATGCACGCAGAAGAGAGGGGCAGACGTAAACAGACGGAGACAATAGAGCCCTTCGCGGAGCAGGTAGAAACACGAATCGGACAGCTGACCCAGCTTTCCATGGAACAACGACAGAGACTGCAAAACATTTTGTTAAAGAACCGAAATATTTTTTCCGCTAGAACTGGCAGATGCAATATGTTTACATATTCATTTGAAGTTGCTGAAGTACCAATCAACCACTACAAATGTAGGATTATACCCCAGGAAATAAGGGAGGCAGTATCTGAAAAGATAACCGAAATGTTGCAGGACGGAATAATAGAAGTTTCGGACACACCGTACGTACAACCGCTGTGCATTGTTAAGAAAAAGAACGGTACAATCAGAATAACTATCGACGCGAGACATTTGAATCAATTTATCAAGCCTGATAATGCGAGGACGCAAAACATAGAGGAAATATTAGCCGGAATCGGGAGACAGAAATGGTTTACATCTCTCGATCTAACTAACTCATACTTACAAATTGAAGTAGGGCCAAAATTGCGGAAATACCTAGGATTCATCCATCAAGGAAGAGTGTACTGCTTTCGACGATGCCCGTTCGGCTTGTGCGTCTCAGGGAGTGGTTTCTTGCGAGCCATGCACGCTGTATTTGGAACAAATACTGGAAATTACATTTCCCAATATGTGGACGACATATTAGTGCATGACCTAGACACCGACTTACACCTGGACCATCTGGAAACGATACTAGACCGAGTTGGAGAGTGTGGCCTAACCTTAAACTGGGACAAGTGCAAGTTTTTCGCACAGACTGTAACATTTTTAGGATATGTAATTTCAGGTGAAACTATATCACCGGATAAGGAACGCATAGCATCCATTTTGAAAATACCGCGACCACGGAATGCGAAACAAGTGAAGAAGTTTTTAGGTGTGTTAGGATACCAGAGCCGATTTTTAATAAATTATGCCAAGGAAACGGCTCCTTTGAGGGCACTGTTGTTAAAGAACACTAAATGGAGTTGGTCGGACCTAGAGGAGAATACATTTAATAAATTGAAACAGTTGTTTGGCAACTCGATATTATTAACACGCCCCAGAGCGGACTTGCCTTTCATTATGTATACCGATGCTTCAATGGTTGCATACGGGTGCATTCTAACCCAGGAATACCCCGAAGGGGAGCTCCACGTCATTGCGACAGCGTCCAGGTCGCTAAACGCTGCTGAAAGAATAGCATGTGTTACTGAGCAAGAGATTGGTGCTATATTTTACGGAATACAAAAGTTCAAACATTATATTTATAACAAACCAGTCATCATATACACCGACCACGTGAGCCTAGCATTTATAAAGAATTGTAAGATGACCAGTGGAAAAATATCAAGGTATATCCACGAGATAATGTCATACCGTGTAGATATAAGGCACATCCCCGGAAGCTGTAATATTTTTAGTGACCTTCTTTCGAGGATAAGCATGGGTGAGAACCTTCCCGAGACTGTACCAAGTGCGCAACGAGAAGTCAAAATAATGAAATTAGACTTAAAATTGAATGACAGAGTGGCTACAAAATTGAAACGATTAGAGGAATACCAGCGAAACAACAGTAAATTGGCCAAAATTCGGGAAACTCTGCCCCCAATTGGACCAGAAAACAAAGGAAAGTTAGGTTTATTTGAAAATGTGATATACAAATTACATGGAAGACACGTACCTGCCTGGAAAGTATATATACCCGCCGAATTAGAGGAGTTGGTAATTGAGGCATACCATGTTGCATTAATTCACGCAGGCGTAGACAGAACGTGCTTAACCATATCGGAACACCTCTACTTGCCAAAATTAGGAAGAAAGGCCCGAAAAATTATATCCACTTGTGAGATCTGCCAGAAGGCAAAGCTCCTTAATATTAAATTCGATAGAGCACCGTTGGCCATATCTAGAGATTCACCTTTGAAAATGATCGCTCTGGATGAACATGGCCCACTGCCCACAGGTAGAACTGGCCTGAAGTACATATTCGTCATGGTTGACGTAATGACGAAGTTTGTAACCCTGTACCCACTAAAGAGGTTAACCAGCGCCAAATGCGCAGAAAAGATAGTTAAGGAATACATCCCTAGGTATGGCAAGATGGATGCAATTTTGCTGGACAATGCAACTGTACACCATGGACATAAGTTTGTTAACACGCTCAAAGAAGCAAATGTCAAACTATACTATATAAGCTCTTATCACCCACAAAGTAATCCCTCCGAGCGCACAATGCGCGACTTGAATACGTACATGAGAGTATTATGCCATGTAAAGCACGCTAGATGGCCTGAGTATCTACACTACGTTCAATGGATTATGAATAATTCTGTACACCCCAGCCATGGATGCCCACTGGTGCAGCTCATGACCGGACAGTCACCAGACCCAATAATAAAGGGCGTCCCAAAATCCTTACCCATTATTGAAGAAACGGAAGCAGAAAGAATTAAGCGAGCCTTTAAAAAAATAACAGACAGAATTAACAAACGAAAGAGCAAAGCCACGAGACACGCACATACTTGGAAACCGCTGGCAGGAAACCGCTGGTTAGGAATTATGACAAGTCGTCACTGCTGAAGAAACAGTATAAGACGTTGAACTTGTTATGGAAAGGACCTCTGGAGATAATCAGCTGCGTGGGTGACAGAACATTTAGACTAGGTGACATTAGAACTGGACGAGAAGTAGGGAAATACCATCTTGACTCGATACGCCCATTCAAGGAGGCGCGTAAATCGACACAATCGTGACTCATATACCGTCAGGCATTATCGCGAGGGAATGGCATTGAGATAGATGTATTCAGATTAAATTAGTGAGAGAGAATAAGGCTGTAACAGATAATCTAATGGGAAGAGAACGCAGTTTTATCAAATGAATAAGTATGTCCCTTCGAGTATGCTTTCTTTCTTTTCTTTCGTTCCCTCCTTCTTTGTTGTTGCGACGAGAAAGCATTAAGCAAGTCCCACGTAGAGCGTAAAATTGGGAAAGGACCCCTTAATCTCCCAAATGAATGTGAAATTGGTAGCTAGGCCAGAAAGTACACGTATAATATGTATAAAAGAAAACAATTTATATAAAGTAAGGTATGTGTAATAAGGCAACAAATGGAGGAATAAAAATTAAATAAAAAAAAACTATGTGATCTGTATATTTAACCAAGGGAATAATTGTTTCATATGAGTGTTATATTGTGTATGGGTAATGAAAGAATGAATGGAATTCCAATGTAGCTAGTGACACAAATATCTTTGTTGAGCGGTTGCTAAGCTCGAAAAACCTGTTTGTGAACTATAAAGGACATGTAGAGATAATGGCCGGAAAAGAGAACAGCGGCAGGACAGAGAGACAATGGTCAAATACCTGGTATGTCAGGGACAAAGCCTGAACCACTGTGTAATGATTCATTGTAATAGTTTTAAGAAATATTGTTTGTGCACTTCATGTAATGTTTTGTATAAGTTAATATGTAATTAATCTCCACTCGTTCACTACCGACGACGCATATCATAGTATACATACACGCATACACCAACCAGCTCACACAATGATGGGATATTCTGAGAATTTCGAAAGTGACTTTTAATATAAAGGCCCTGTTCTAAATTATCAGAAGGGCATATGATACCGTCCCTGTTAGGCAATATCATCATAATAACCCCGAAAGTCTTATTACATGCATAATTAAGGGCGGATAGATACCAGAATATGAATTAAAGTTATAATAAATATAGGATAATGATTAAGCATACAAGTGCAGATACTAAACAGGCAATCCCAATATATATTATTAAAAGCATGAACCCAACGTGTGAAGGGAGAGGGCAAAATGAACATTGTCCCGCACAGACAGGTTCTTTGGGTATTTCTAGCCGACAAAGGTGGCATTGTCCAAGGATAGACCCTCGGCGCCAGCCTAAGTATTGACCTGAATATAATACGTGACGAGAGAATAGACTCTGGAATCTAAGGCACACAGTTCCAAACATGCTTATGCATTAATTAGCTAGACTGTGGGAAAGAGAAATTCGCGTGGAATACATGCCTCATAGACTAGAAATTGCTATTTATTCAAGAGTAGGGATAAAACACAACCTATAAGGGACAAGCAACCGGTCACATGACCTCTAAAGTGTCCAAAATTCAGCGAAAGGAAGGGGAAATTCGTGTAATGGCGACATTCGATGTTTGCTAGGAAAATCACTCTGTTTCGGCGTGTGAGGGAGGCAACAAGTACAGAAATTTCATCAGAGTCCGCGTTCGTGGATAGACGGAGTAACTCACATTAAGTGGTTATCGAACACTCTGTGGTAGCGAATGAGAGAAACTGCACTCGTTACAACGTCATTTAGATGTTACCAAACTCTGTCCTTTTGTTTAATAATCCTCCGGAAATACTACGTTATGCGAAGTAGTTCACTACCGACGTTTAGGAACAACGCGTACACCGATACATATAAGTCGTGTCATGCGCGCAGCAACGTGAAAGTCTCAAATCTCGCGCCTAATGTGCGAATAACATCGTCAATAGTGGCGAGTGGAGAGGACTAATTATAACAATAAACTTGGTATTCAAAGGTCGTGGTGTCTTATATGTGATAATACCCACACCCTGTCAGGACGCACCCACTCCCTGGAACTCAAAAGCGAGTACTCATGCAGACCTACCCTGAGAAAAACCCCGACCTGTTGGAAACCTCCCATCCGTAGTCCTCACCTATCACATGTCATATCTTATGAGGTGTTGAGTGCCGGGAGGGCTCAACGAGGTGCTCATCGGGCAAGGACCGCCTTATAAATTGGCGCCACAACGTGGTTAACGTAGTCCTGACGGTACCATCAACCCAACGTGGTTAACGTAGTCCTGACTGTACCAGTGACCTACAACATTTGGAGCATTCTTCGGTGTCTCGACTGATGTATTCACCGTCGTAAGTACCGCCAACTAGACCTTGGAACCAACGGAGCCCAGAACACCTAGGACGATGCACCAGTGAACAACGCAACGGAGTACGACTTCACGCAGGACAGCCAACGTCGACAAGACAACAACGTAGACGCAACAATACTTCGTAGTGCAACACAGCTTCAAACCCCCCCCCCATGTGAAAGTGATAAAACCCTGACTCAGGAAGACAGCAACACCAGGCACGGACATCAACAGTACGTAAGTGGAGATAATTGGATGTAAATGTATTTTTTGTTTTATAAATTAATTGTTGTATTTGCATGAGTAGATAGATGCTGCCAGTAGGAATACGACTTAGAAAAGTGTGCATAAAAAATTAAGGAAATTTCGAGAACCCAGAAAAGTGAGTAAGAAGGAATAAGCGGATGATACTCCGAAATAAGAAAGTAATTGAAATAGGTAGCAACATGGCAGACAATAACATTTTAGAAGTGTACCAGGAATCTGAGGGAATGGATGTAGGCTTTGAGGGAAACAGAGAATGTAATAGTAGGCAGGCCGAGGTAACTACTCCGGTACCGAACAGGAATACAGCAAGTATGGATAGCATGATGCAAATGTTGCTAGAGAAGATGAACTTGATAGGGAATGAGTTAGGTGAGCTAAACAACAAAATTACCTCTCAAGGCAATGAGTTAGGCGAGCTAAACCACAAAATTACTGCCCAAGGTAATGAGCTAGGCAATGAATTAGGGGAGCTAAACAACAAAATTACCTCTCAAGGTAATGAGTTAGGTGAGCTAAACAACAAAATTACCTCTCAAGGTAATGAGTTAGGTGAGCTAAACCACAAAATTACTGCCCAAGGTATTGAGCTAGGCAATGAATTAGGGGAGCTGAACCGTAAGATTACCGCTCAAGGTAGCGAGTTAAGCAGTAAAATTGCCGCACACAGTAGTGAATTGGCAGATATTAGTAAACAACTCAAGGAGCAAGAAAGTAAATTTACAACGGCACAGGGAGAAATGAGTAACCAGATAAATAGGCAGTTTAGTGAGGTCATGAGTGAGGTAATTGGAGTAAGAAATAACCTTCAGGGTGAAATATGTGTAGGGAGGAGTGAACTCAGATCCACTCAGGAAGAGGTGCGGCAAATTAGGGCAGATTATAAGGAAGCTGGCAGCATGAATAATAACATCAGTGTAACAATGAATAATAAGATAGATGAGTTAAGGAATGAGACTATGACCATGACCCTAAGCAGAAACGGTGGAAAACGGTGGCTATGGATCTTGACTTTTCCTTCCGATCCAGAGAGAGATAGCAAATGCGGTTTCGTGTGTGGCCCGCATTCGGGAGGCCGCCCCGTAGGGGGAGGGATTCGTCCCTTTCAGCTGCCAAGGTGCGGGCGCTGCGGACCCCTAGCACTCGTGGTACCTCTGACGTTACTAGAGGAACCTCGGGCCGAACATTCGAGCCCCTCCCTCTGGGAGCTGTTCGGATTGGGTTGGACTCGAGGGAGCAGTGTGTTCCCGCCACCCAAGGAAAATTAGGTACCTCCGGCCAGGCCTTGGCCGCCCGGAGGGGGTAGAGGGTTGCCTCATAAGTCCCGGGTGCTAGACTGCAGAGCTAGTAGTTGGTGTGCTAGATCACCGGCAGCCCTACCAATATTTTTTTTTGGTAGCTGGTTCATTAAGGACCGGCGCGTAAGTGGCGTATCCACTTCCGTCCCGTCTGCCGTGTGCAGCGGGGGGGGGGGCAGTTTATAAAATAGGTACTGTCCTACGGTAAATATACCCTAGAGGCCCGGGTTCTGGTCCTACGGATCCAGGACTAATGGGAGTAGATCCTCATATTTATTCGGGAGGCCCGGGCTCGATTCCCGTGGCCGACTTACGTGACCCATGGGCTTTATCGGGAGTTTTCCCGGGTCCCTTGGTGAATGCTGGGTAGGTTAGTTACATCCCCTGAATTTCCTATCCCTACATTTCATCATTATCATTTCATATCATCTCTCATCTGGTGGTTTCTTTCATTTAGAAATGTCGGCCGCAGTCCCGACGGAGCATGGCGGGATGATATGCTCTGAGGAAAACGCTTTCCCCTCCGGCGGGACGGACTTCGGTCTCCGAGCGGGCCTAGTGGGCGGATTCACGAACGCGGAAGGCAGGATGCCGGTTATGCAAGCCTGCCTGGAATATCCTGCTCTGGAGGGCGGCTTCCGGTCTCTGAACCGGCCTCGTGACTGTTTCGGGGCCATGGTAGCTCGGGTGACAATTGTCCTAAACCCACCACCGGGGAGTTTCTATCTGGTAAAGTGTAGGGACCCCACTGTGGTGACTCCTTGGGGTCGGCCGCCCTATCCCTCCTCTCAACTCATCCACCCTCCCGGAGGTGCCCCAATTGGGGCATAGGTACAGAAGACTAGTCTGGTTGAGGTACCATATCCCCTCCGAACAGTCCAATCTACCTATGTATTATTCAGTAGGCCAGGTGCACGTATTTAAAGACACAAGAATGTCGATGCTCCGTTTAGTTGCATCCACATCTGTACGGCTTCATCAATCAAACCCATTGCCTCACTGAAAATTTAGCTAAAATCAGCAACGTTGTTCCTGAAATTCCTAACTTTACATGACTCAAGATTCATTTCTAGATAATAATAGGTTCAGTTTCTATACTTATTTTTATTCATATGTAAGTTTATTGAATTTGTGTGTATGACAATATTTATATCATAAGTTTTCTAAGAAAAGCTTTTGAGATCCTCTTTCTCTCTTTAGAAGAAGCTTCGTATACTTTTGTATAACGTTAAACCATAAAAGATAGACACGAAACCTCTAAAGTGCACAATTTATTCCAAATGACGTTTTTATCCTTTTGGCATGAGCCATATTTATGTTAACCTTTAATATTAGTTTTACGTTTTCAATACTTAGTAATTTTTTTTATTTATTTCGCTGTTCGGTTGTCTCCCGGAATGATATAAAGAAGAATGTAATTTTAAGACAAGCATATAACCTACCGCTTTTAAACATTTGATTATCGTCTCGGATTCTCTTATCCCTTTTTTACTTAGAAGGAAATGTATAATGAAACTGGATACTTCTGCAAACGTTTATATCGAATATCGTGAAGTGGATAGAAGAAGAAACTTTTGTTAGAATAGAAATAATCATTTCTTCCACACTAGCCGTACGTAGTCTGTTTGGATGAGTAGAGCCAGACTGAAAAATTCAATGCCATAGCCGGGATTTGAACCACCGATCTCCCGCTCTCCGTGCGGTTGCTCTAAACCACTGAGCTACTTTGGCCAACGTGCCGACATGACATTAAAAATGTCTACCGGGAAACATACGAGTCAGTTGGAGAATTTAATGTCATGTCGGCAGGTTAGCCATAGTAGCTCAGCGGTTTAGAGCAACCGCATGGAGAGCGGGAGATCCGTGGTTTAAATCTCGGCTATGGCATTGAATTTTTTAGAATAATTTGTAATATCCATATAAAAATAAAGGAGTGGGTGTAAAGAAAGTCATGTGAATATAACAAATTAGGCTTTTTCCAGTACTATTATTCACATTCATACCTCAGTAAACCGCTTAACTTTGGAAACAGTATAGTTCCAAAATAAGATTTCAGTTTTTATAAGTATCGAAAACTCCAATTTTTATTGGTCTTCAAAATGCCACACGGAGGGTGTGTCATACGCTCAGACGCTGGATTCAGCAGGATGAAGGTACATATGGCCTAAATGTCCAACTGAGGAGCAGGGTTCAGTCGTAAATGTAAGATTACTACAAGGAATCCATTCTTTTCAACAGCTACAATCGAGTTGTCCAACATTTCACTCGTGAGAACGCCTGCATGCCAATAATGCACACCTTCGAAGAGCAGCCAAGAAAGAAAGTTAACACCAGCACATCGCAAAGAGAATTCCTTCACAACAGCTTAAACTCTGTGTAATGAATTACACGAGCATTGCACTTCATTTTCAAGTTGTATGAGTAATATCCCATCTATCCTAGTCAGAGTAGAGCTTCTATTTTTGGTTTTTGAAACTGACAACATACTCTCGGTGCGTTAAATTGTTATCGTGTGTTTTAATTAGCTTCGGGTGGTTCCAGTTCGAGAAACCAAGAGGTCCTGCCAAGAATGATGCTCCCGCAAAACAGAGTAGCTTCATGATGCACAAAATAATGTAAAGTCTGTTTAGTTAACTCGTGTGCACATCGGCCGCTGCCTTTGACAAACCCTCATAATCGTTTTACAACCCCCGACCCTCCTCCCCCCAGACCTTTCTGCGAGGTTGCCATCTTTCTCGATACGTCATGGACATCGTACGAGGTTTCGTCTAAATAAATTATGTCCATTACTGCAAAACTTCCTTAGTTGTGATAAATATATATATATATATATATATATATATATATATATATATATATATATATATATATATATATATCGCCAAGCTACAGTTCTACTTGATTCCTTAATAACCCTTAACTTATTCAAAGTGCGGTGTTTGAAACCAGCTCCTTTAAGGGACCGCGCAAAGTGCAGTGCCCATAAGGACAGTCACAAATTTCTTGCAAATGTGCAACCAATTCGTCTAAAGCGGGCGCTCTCCCTTGTGCATAGAATCTATAAATTTCTCGACGAATTAAATCGTGTGTGAAATTATCTACTTTAGAGAAACGTTTCCTTTTGTTTTCACACTTGATTGTCGTCTTTGGTATTCCTTTCGTCACAATATTTCTTACTGTATTTCTGTGAATATCCAGAATTTATCATCAGGTTCATTGCACGACCCCTTACCAAGATTATTTGTCAGCAAATATTTATATGTGTTCAAAACAGGCGCTTGAATTTGCTTAGAAACAGTTCCCGTTAAAACTTTGTTTTTTGAGGCTTTTCCTGTAATATAACTCGGCCCAGTTATTCTCGCTATTGTCATCACTTTGATTATTTTCACTTGACTGAAAGTTATCTACTACTTCATTTCCATTTACCACTGCATTTCCCTCCCATGGTCTCCACATCGTAACACACAACGAATTTCTGCACGTAATGAAACAGATCAACTGGAAGTTGGAACTTTGGCAACTGAGACTCCACGTGGAGTAGACATGAAACTGTCACTTCGAGAAATTCAGGGCTGCTATTGGTCCTCAACGACAGTGTTCCATTTCTGAAGTGTGGAAATAGATTTATGACGGTCATTAGTGGGCGGGAGGGTGAGTTCCCTTTGGGGTGCAAACTGCACACGCGTTCACTAAACAGACTTTACTACGGTGTACGGGTAACTCTTTAAACTGGTGCAGTAAAATTTACGGACCCCTTTTATTTAGGAAACCTCAAAAAAACGGAAAAGAAATTTCGGAACGGTGCTGTTTACCATGTAAAATTATACTTTAACCCGGAAATCTGCCTAACGGAAATAATTGCGGGAACCGTTTGCGTAAATAACCTGATTAAAAAAGATAAATTTATGGGTAATTGGTTACAACTTACGTATTTTAAAAAGTGCAATAACTTTGAGGGTGAATGCACTTGCACCTAAGTTCTATGAAGCATAAAATCATAATCTGTAATCCTTCGAGGGAAAAAAGGGAGGACCGTTATCTCTCTCAACTCTCTTCCATCAGACTGGTAAGGGTACAACTGTTCTGCAGTGTGCTCATTCTCAGTGTCGTTCTTACAAAAGATCAAGTATGAATGGAAGAAAACTGTGAACTTTGGTGATTTTAGAAACATAGTTTGTGTGCACAAATTCTGTAAAATGAGTTCTAAACATAATACATTATCACTGAGGAAAAAATAAGGCTATTGTAGAACACGAAAAGAACAAACTTCCAGCTAAAGAATTAACTGTGTTGTTTAAAATGGGGAAAACTCAGATTTATGAGATTTTGAAAAAATAAAAATTAAAGGCGAGTGGCTAACGGAAACAGCAGGGCATCTAATTTACCAACAGTGTTACACAAAGTGTCTATATGTTTATCCCACATTAGCCACACTATCCACATGAATTCCCAGAAATTTACAATCATATACTTCTTCAATATCACTGTTATCAATCTGAAGATGAAAATTCTATTGTAGGGATTTATTTCCCAAGAAGAACTGCATTATTTTAGTTTTATTAGTGTTACATTTAAGATTATTTGAGTAAAAAAAAGTGAAGGTTTTTTTACGGCATGTTCCATATTTATTTTTAAAATATAAATTTTCTGCCCCCCCCCCCCCCGGCATAGTAACATAGTATCATCTGTATAAGATACTATTTTTGTTTTGCTGTTTGACATATATCATTCACATACAACGTAAATAATAAAGGTCCTAAAACAGTTCCTTGTGGAACTCCATAATTTACTATTTTATAGTTTGACTGTACTTTACCAATTTTACTATGCGCTCTATAATATATCTCAGTTGCTTTCTTCCTATTAAATAAGTTTTAATCAGTTTTTTACCTATTCCATACAATCCATGTAGGTATATATATATATATATATATATATATATATATATATATTAATCAGAATAGTGTGATTAACACAGTCAAATGTATATTAATGTTCTCCCATTCCCAGCCCATCAAGTTAACTTCTTTTAGAAAAGACAGATGTTCTGCGTCCACCGAGAAAAATAATAATCCACCGTGCACCTCCAATCCGAATGGTCAAGCCAACAACTGTTAGGAAATCTGCGCGTCTTTGCCGTTTACGTTGTCCGTTCCTGCAGCCTAAGGCCGATTCGTCGCCCTCTCCCTGGGTGGTGTTGAGAAGCTCTGGTTATGCACCGAGTGACAATCTCTCCAAATGTTATGGAATTCTGCACATCTCTCGGCTTCGCTGGCCCCGTCCTCTACCTGCCTGTGGTCTCTCTTCGCCTCGTCTTTTTCCCTGGGGGTGATAGCTCACAGTAGATCTCTGTTGCGTCGCGGAGGTGTTCCCCCTCCACTCCTTCAATCACAATAAAATATTATGTGCATAATAATAAAATATGTTTGGTTTTAAATCGTTTGTCATCCGCAAAACATCGTAAACACACCTTTACCTCGTATAATAAAGGCACCCTAAATCCGTCTTAACACGGTGTAAATATAGTCGTTTCACCGGAAGGGAGGTTATAAAAGAGAACTAAGTGAAACATTTACACGACGTGCTCTACTCACTTGTTCTACAAACTATAGTCCAGAACATAACAGCTCTGCCTCACTCCTCTGTCAAGGGTGGTACTTTGAGGTTAGGGTTTACAAGGTATGTGTCTGCAGCAAATAAAGGAACCACAACCTCTTGCCCTGTTTCTGAGGGTCGCCTTTTTTGGCTAATGGTTACAACCCAGCAACAAAGGAGAGCTGTTCCCTTTGAAGGTTGGGTTTTTTTTTTTTTTCTCCAAAATGTATGCATAAGTTTATTCTTCTGTTTACTTCTTGTTAATACATATTAAATATTTATTACACATATACTTGCACTTTTCAATGCAGATATACGAGTAATGGAATAAGCTAAAGTGATAATCAAATGTTTTCAAAATCGATCACTATGAAATGTTTTGGAAATTCTTTTCTTTTCTCTGTATGATAAAGGAGAAAAGAAGAGGAAAAAGAAGAAAGAAGGAATAGTATTTATACTTGAGAAAAGTATGAAATATTTGAAAATTGAAATTCTTTGGCTTTGGTTAGCGCCACAGTATATTTTATTTGACATAAATGAGCTTTAATTAGGTCTGCATCGAGCGATGGTGGTTTCGTCTGCGGTCCGTACTCGGGAAGCTCGATTTCGATTCCTGTGGCCGACCTACCTGAACCATGGGGTTTTTCCAGGGGTTTCCCGGGTCGCCTGTTGAATGCTAGGTAGGTTAATTAACATCGCCTGAGTTTCCGGACCCTCATTTCATCTCTATCATTTCACATCATCTCTCACCTAGTGGTCTTGGCGCTGCATGGCAGGATGATTTGCTCTTGGTAAACATTTTCTCCTCTGGTAGGACGGTCTCCGACCAACTGGTAAAGTGTAGGGACACTGCTCTCTGCACTGTCGTGGCTCCTTGGGACGGTCGCCCGCGCTGTCTTCTCTCGCCTCATTCTTCCCCCCGGGGATACCCCACTTGGAGGCATAGGTACAATAGATCAAGACTGGTCGCAGTGCCGAATCTCCTCCCTAGTAATTTAATCCAGTCCAACGAGGTCTACCATTTTTGTGGAGTCCATCTCTTATGGTTTACCAATTATACAAAAGTCATTCAAGATGAAGGGAACTGCGCAGGCTATTTATTAAATACAATTATCTAATCTTATTTTATTTATCAGGAAAATATGGTATTTTAATGAAAATTGTCAGAGCGACTTTTGAGATAGTGAAACCTAACGATAAAATGTTCCATGCAAGGGGTAGTTAGGGTTGGGAGTTCTTGAAAATCTTCTTGCCACCCCTTTGAAAGATACAGGCTTAAATACCAGGATCTCTCTCTCTCTCTCTCTCTCTCTCTCTCTCTCTCTCTCTCTCTCTCTCTCTATATATATATATATATCTCTCATACACTCATATACACACAGCATACGGACCTTTTATTTTGTGTTAAAATTACTTTTTTTTTTTTAATTCACGAGGCATCACAACCTGCAGTTCCTGTGAAATCTCGGCATCGAATTTTTGGGTGGAATACAATATTTCTATTTATTATAAATATGTAGTAGAGAAAATTAAATCTAAGACATATCGTGATCTGCCCTGTGACGTGACGTAGGGTTTAAAGAGCAGAGCTCCGATATCCTGCCACGAAATGCAAGAAGATTGAACCTCCCATGGTGTGATAAATTTCATCATAGCATTCTAGTAAACCAGAATTCTGGCAAAAGTGTTATGCTGACCACACCGTTTTTCACATATTAGACTGACATCGCAACTAAGATAAACCGAAACTAACACCTATCACCTGATTTACTCTATGTGGAGAAGCTATTCTGATATCTGATTGGCTCAAGTTAAATATGAATCGATTCCTATTAAATGGAAGCGGGTTAGGAACGAACTCTACTCCAGCTATTGAAGAATGCGGCAACGTCCCTCTGCCTTTTAAATACTGCAATTTTAATTACAGTTGAATGTTAGTCATTTCATTACTCTACAACGCATGCAGTGCATTCATTAAACCCACGCCATTGCCTCAACAGATGGTAAAGGGTTGAAGCTTCCGCAACTAATTTTCAGGCTTAACACGAACAGTGGGTTACGTAGCGTTTATGTAATAGCTTTCCCTGTGGAATTGGCGATGGTCCTACGAAACGATTCCTTGGTATAAATACTCCGCCGGTGACCGTTGCAGACCATCTTCTGTTGTCCATCGCTACAACACCACCACCAAACAACCACAATGTCTCTCAAGCTCGTGAGTATTCTTTCTCTTTACAAAACAAAAGATATTAGCAAACTTCATGACCTCTTCAAGCACGTTCTTCTTTTGTTATAGTTTGCCTATTATAAAAATTCCTATATTTTAAGTACAGCGCCATCACAGTATTTCTTGTGTAAGCTAAATATAATGCAATACAAAAACTATATAATTATGATTTGAACATTCAAACATAATTTTACATCAAAAGTTTATAAGTTTTTATTTTTCTAAAGTTCATTTTCTAAGCACTAATTTGAGAAGATATTTTAAACAGAGGAACTTATCTGGAATACTAAACTGAGATTAGAAGAAGTTACGCCATTTTATGCAATGTGAAGGTGCTTTAAATATAATAAGATAGGTATATTGCTATGGATAACTCAAGATGTATATTATTTTAGCTGCTTTAAATGATTCTTTAGCTCGTTAGAAACATGATAGAAATGACTTAAGAGATCGTCTAACGTTCTAATACCTCATCTGCCAGCCTTTAAAATGTCAGTTTATTACAATATTGTTAGGCTGTGTCTCTGAGACGAATTTCGGAGGGCGTCTCCAGGGAGGTAGGGGTGAGGTTGGAGGATACTAAAGGTAGCCGGACGTGAGAAGAGATGAAAGCAGAGGGCAGGTTCCTAAGAGCTACAGATAAAAACTCGCACAACCATCTCCTTCCTGGGGCTTTATGCATCCCCTGGGTACCCCGGGATTCGAGATTTCCCCGATCCGGAGGACGATAATTTACAGAGAGAAAATTCTCTACTATTCACGCCGAAACCCTCACCCTGAAATAGCGAACCAGGTTAAAAAGCGAAGTGACATGAGAAGAAGTAAAATGGAGGGACAGGAAATTCGGGGCGTGTAATTATCCTTCTCAGCATTAACCTTCCTAAGCGCGGCCACTGGAATCGAACCTACGGCCTCTCGAATGCGAACCATAAAGGCTACCGCCGGAGCCATCCCGCTCAGTTTTAGTTAGGCTACTTTCAACTAAAGCTTCAACTTAGAAGATATTAAATTACAAACGTGAGTCGTTTGCAGTTCGTAAAAACACAAATTTCTTTTATTAACTAAAAAGTAGCTCATTTAATTGAAAACTGGCTTTAAAAATGTAATAACTATAGGCTTTTCTATGTACTTACTTCATTATTTTGGAATCATTGTATAAATCTTTAGAAATGATATAAAAGTCATAACTACAGAAAAATAATTGAATCAGTATATACAGTGCGATCCATATAAACCTGAACCAGTTCAATAGGTCATAACCTTTGAACCAATAATAGGACACACGTGCAACTTTCGGAGAATATAATAAACAATTGGAAGATTACATTTCACTATTTACATCTCATAGAAAATGTTGGAAGTGTCCTCCACCAGCATCTATACATGTCTGCACTCGTCTCACCATATTCTCTGAAGTTTTACGGAGAGTATCCTCGCCAATGTTACTTATTTCGGTTCGAATGGATTCCTTGAGAACATCAATTGTCCGCGGCCTATTCTTGTACACTATTTTTTAGATACCCCCACAAGAAAAAATCCGGTGAGGTTATGTCAGGGGATTTGGGGGCCACAGACCTTTTGAGATTATTCGATTATCAAAGAAACTGGTTACAAGTTCCATGGTGTCATTAGATGTATGCCACGTTGCTCCATCTTGATGGAAATAACCTTCTGTTAATTCGATATCATCTCCGTAAAACTTCAGTGGATCTAGTGGATCTAGTAGATCGCACTATATAAAAACAAAGGCTTAAGAATGTTAAGATGAATAAATAATAGTAAAAAGGGCATATCTGCGAATCTGAAATAAATTGTACAGAGTTCTAATAATTTAGCATTCCAGCATACCTGGGACAAATACACTTATAGCTTTAGCAATTAAAAGATGACTAGCATTTTGGTACATATCTCCCTTGAACATAATTATTGAGCACAAACATAAAGCTTACTGACCATAGAACTGTTAATTTTGAAATGAAATTTTAACATATTTATATCCCTTGTATTAACATGATACAATTAGAATAAATGTAATAAAGACACGCGTTTTAAATTAAAAAGAATTAATATTTTGGATCTGCATATTGTTCCATCTGAAGGTACCGAGCGGGATGGCTCAGGCGGTTTCGTCTGTGGCCCGCATTCGGGAGGCCCGGGTTCGATTCCCGTGGCCGACCTACCTGACCCATGGGTCGCTAGGCGAATGCCGGGTAGGTTAATTACATCCCCCGAATTTCCTGTCCCTCCATTTCATCTCCATTATCATTTGATATCATATCTCATCTGGTGGTCTCTTACAGGGTAGAAGTGTAGGTGGGTGTCTCGGCGGTGCATGGCAGGATGATGTACTCTGAGGTAAACTACTTTCTCCTCCGGTAGGTCGGCTGCCGGTCTCCGCTCCTCTGCTGGGAACATTTCGGAACCGCCAGCCAGGGACCTTTAGGGTTCGGATAGCCTGCCTTGGTACAATTAGGGCTCGGCTACTGGGCTCGTTGCCATCCCGCTGTAGGGGAGCGAGTTCGTTGTCCTGGCCCGTCGGGGGAAGTCTCTATCCAACTAAACTGTAGGGGCTCTGCCCTCTGCACTGTCGTGGCTCCTTGGATCGGCCGCCCTCTGTCTCCTTCACTTCATCCATCCTATCGGGGGTGCCCCCACTTAGGGGCATAGGAAGAATGGGCCCAGCAAGGTGGCCTATCTACCGAATCCCTTCCGCAATGAAATCCCAATCCCAATCCATCTGAAGGTTGTAGCTCTTATAAACTGATTTTTACTATTTTTTTGTTTTTGTTTTAGTGCATCGTCGTGCTCATGGTCACCCTGGCCTGCACCGCCTTCGCCGCCCCTGGACTGCTCCCCGCTGCTCCAGTAGCATACGCAGCTGCTCCCGCTGTTGTTACGGCGCACAGTTCGCAAGTGATTGCTCAGAATTTCAATGGCATTGCTGCTGCTCCTCTGGCTGTCCACGCACCTCTGGTGGCTGCTGCTCCCGCTTACGCAGCGTATGCCCATGCCCCTGCTGCCTATTTGTTCAAGTGAACATCAGTACAGAATGCCGCCTTGTTATCATTGTTACTTTGCAAATAAATAGCAGTTTTTAAAACATAAGTGTTTTAATTCATAGACTATTTCTAACCTACACCAAGAATTCATAACACCAAGAATTTATTTTAGTAAAGAGTTGGTATGTTACGGCAAAATAACATTTTAATTCATTAGAATGAATTAAGTTTAATAAATAATTAATAGCTAAAGCATGCTGATTATGTCATCAAAAATATTGAATACCAAGCTAAAATATGTTTTTTTTTTCAAAGTATGAAAACGATATTCGCATATAGCTAAAACACCTTAATATTTCGGAGCAAGTTGCTTCATTAGTTTATAAAACACAAGCACGTTTATTTTTTGTCGAAATTGACCAGTTGGCAACTCCTCGCCATGCCAGTACAACGGTATCCCATCCACCGTGGTCTTGAAACGGCCCAAGAGGCCGGCCCAGAGACCGTCCTACCGAAGGAGAAAATGTTAGCCAGGAACATATCATCCTGCTATGCACCGCCGAGACACCCGCCGACACTTCTTACCCTTCTGACCACCAGATAAGAGATGATGTGAAATGATAATGGAGGTGAAATGGAGGGACAGGAAATTCGGGGGATGTAATTAACCTACCCAGCATTCACCTGGCGACCGGGAAAACCTCCGAAAAACCCTCGGGAATCGAATCCGGATCTCCCAAATGTAGGCCTTAGACGAAATCTTCTGAGCCATCCCGCTCGGTTTTGTCCAGGATAGGAGCTTCTAGAACGAATTGTTTGGATGCCGTTGGAATTTAGAGGTTCAAAGAAAGAACCAGTAAAGTAAAGCTATGAATGGAAATAACCAATGGGATGTAAGAAATACTAGTTTGAGTTCAAAAAATTTGGAGGCTTCCCACAATTGTAATTTTCACCAAGTGTGACGCGAGGGGCATCAGACGGTATTTTGATATTCACTATTAGCTCTAAATTATACGACGATGACACCAAAAGGGATATACGAGTTTATTTAAAAAAGAACTCTGGGAGAAACCCCAATTCCTAATCCTACCACAGCACCAACACCATAACCATTAGCAGACAATCCATATCTGCTCGTCGAGGCGGAACTGAGATTATAGCACCGCCTCAGACACAACATCAATGAGTGAGGCCACAACATTGTCCCCAACAACAGATCGTCACTTCGACGACCGAAAGTAAGAAGAGACCTTCAAAAGAGCGCAACAGTTGTCAAGCAGATCATGGAACCTGACAACATTAATTCGTCAAAGCTAGAATATCCTCTAGTACTTCGAAATTTGGACCTTAAATATAAATTTATCAGCTGTAAAAATTAAACATAAAATAAGGACATTCTCTTTCCTCATACTTGACTTTTGCAAATCACACCCTCCTTTCCCCAATATTTCTTAGAATGGCACGCCAGATTTTGTACCACAAAATGAATACCTTGAATTTTTTTAAGTAGTCTCTGAAGTCCTGTTCATTCTGAGTTACTTTTGCATAAACTTGTAAACCCTAAGAGATAGACAAAATTGTATTGTACATGATTTATATCAAATATATATTTTTTGTGGAGTTAAACATTTCCGAGGTATTTGTTCTTGATTTGAATTTTTCAATTGTACTTTTCTCAAATGGTCAGTCAATTTTTAGTCATTCAAAGAAAAGGGAATTTTGGACTAGAGTTATTAAAGGATCTAACTATTGCTTAAGCTTTCCTATCTCCAAAGTACCAAGGGGAAATATGTAATAAACCCGTTTCTATTTATCTCATATAAGAGTAAGGTTTTGAATGGATAGTGTATTAAAGAATCTGTAGAGAAAGTCAAATGAATGTAAGGCGTTTCGTTTACTACTGACCTGCTTGATGAGGTGGACAAATGCCAAGTTAAAGGCTATCGTATCAAAAAAGTAAAGGTAGACCACAAGAGACTTGATGTTGATGTCACTGGATTCACGACATTTCTTGGCGTATTCTCTACTCAGGCGTATTCAAATCAAATCATGAATATGTAAAATTCTTTTTCTCTACTAATGAAACTGGAAAGGTAAGTGTATATATACAGTGACAAAAGGAAACCACGCTCAAAGAATTCTAGCCAAAGTCCAGAGTATCTGCTTCGGCTTTTATGGATTTATCAGAGATTTAATATTGCTGTCAATTCAAAAGGAGAAAAAAAAAAAAAAAAAAAAAAAAAAAAAAGAAAACTGATGGTGTTCTTTCCTGCCGAAAGTTTAGCTTAGGCTGTCGGTCCTGGTCCGCTTGTAATTCTTAAGATTAGGTGAATGGACTGGGACTTGCATCTTACCCGGCCGTACTTAAGGTTGAAATGTAAATGGTATCCCTCCGCAGTCCACAATGATTGGCTGGCGAAAATATGGCGCGACTTAACATGTGCTTAAACTGCTATCGCCACTTGTGAGACTTCAGGCTCTGAATTCTGTAATAAATAGGAGTGCCACTGCCAAATGGTGGCCTTCACCACTTCGTAATGGCTTTCCTTGCATTACATACTTCACGACAGGCGCCATTTTGCATGTTCCGCTCTTTCACTTCCTTCTTTGGCTGCGTACACATGCCCTACATATCGCAGTTAATCGAGAGGGATGGCTCATGCGAGTTTCGTCTATGGCCCGCATTCGGGAGGTCCGGGATCGATTCCCGTAGCCGGCTTATCTTACCCATGGGTTTTTCCGGGGGTTTTCCCGTTCGCCAGGTGAGTGTTGGGTAGGTTAATTAATCCTCCTAATTTCCCGTCCCTCCATTTAATCTATTATCTTATCTGGTGGCCTCTTTCAGTGTAGAAGTGTCGTGGAAGTCTCGGCGCTGCATGGCAGGATGATATTCTCCTGGTAAACACTTTCTCCTCCAGTCTCCGTTCTCCGGTACGAGCTGGTGGACCGTTTCAGGAACGCGGCAGGAGAGATGCCACTTGTCCCACCCTGCCTGGAGTATTCCCAGCTCCGGAGGGGCCTCCGGTCCCCGAGGCGGCCTCGTGGACGGTTTCGTTCAGCGGTGATAGAATAAATAAAAGAAGTACTTTTTTAGTAAGAAATAAAAAGTATACATTATTTTAATAATATTATTTACGTAAAATAAAAGATAATAATAATAATTTAGGAGTAGCCATATTAAATAAACTTATTTATCATGCGTAGAAAGAATGAAAGAGTAAAACATGAAATACATTAGTTTGCGTGGATACCAGTGCTGTGTATGAGTAAGTTAAGTTTTGGATATTTGTAATTTAATTAAGTTGTTATTTGGGAGTAGTTTGTAGTATGATAAAGCTGGCAACCAGTTTCGAGTGCTGGACACCAGCATTCAAATTTGTAGTTAGTAGTTTTTTGTAATTACATTTTATGTTTACCTATTCTTTTGGTCTATTTTTCTCTTCTAAAGCCTCCTTTATTTTCTTTACTTCGTTTCCTTATAATTTTGATTTTGTTTTAGTAGTTTGTAGTGATATTCTGTAAAATTATAAATATTTATACAAAGTGTAAGAAAGTTTTGGAAATAAATGGTAAATGTGGATATATGCCCCAGTTTAGAAACCAGGGAGTCGGGGCACGATATTCATATTTTATTTATTTATTTGTTTACTTATTTATTTATTATTTATGTATTCATTCATTTATTGTATTTGTTTCGATGAGTGGTTGCAGGAATGCCGGTTGTCCTGGACCATCGGGGAGTTTCCAAGGGAGTCCGCTCTGTGCACTGTCGTTGCTCCTTGGGGTCGGCCCCCTCTGTCTCCTCTCGTCTCATCCTCCCTCCCGGGATGCCCCACTTAGAGGCATAAGTGCAAAAGACCAGTATGGTCATGTGCCGAGTCCCTTCGGTAATAACCTATCCTATTCTATCTGCATAAGAGTTTTTGGGGTTTTCCCTTATCCTGAAAGATGAATGTCTGGTAACTCTAAGCTCTCTGTACCCTGGGCTCATTTGAGCATCATTTCACCCATTTCATTCATCATCCAATATGACTTTCCGTTGGAGGACGTAGTAAATGATGATTAATAATAATAATAATAATAATAATAATAATAATAATAATAATAATAATAATAATAATAATAATAATAATAATAATAATAATAATAATAATAATAATAATAATAATAATAATAATAATAATAATAATAATAATAATAATAATAATAATAATAATAATAATAATAATAATAATAATAATAATAATAATAATAATAATAATAATAATAATAATAATAATAATAATAATAATAATAATAATAATAATAATAATAATAATAATAATAATAATAATAATAATAATAATAATAATAATAATAATAATAATAATAATAATAATAATAATAATAATAATAATAATAATAATAATAATAATAATAATAATAATAATAATAATAATAATAATAATAATAATAATAATAATAATAATAATAATAATAATAATAATAATAATAATAATAATAATAATAATAATAATAATAATAATAATAATAATAATAATAATAATAATAATAATAATAATAATAATAATAATAATAATAATAATAATAATAATAATAATAATAATAATAATAATAATAATAATAATAATAATAATAATAATAATAATAATAATAATAATAATAATAATAATAATAATAATAATAATAATAATAATAATAAAACAATCACTATCGTATATTTTTATGAAGCTTCTAAAAACTCTTCCGGTAAAAGCCTGTTTATCTGGACGCTTCAAGTGAATTGGGATAAACTTTTGAATAAATAGCATGAATATTTAGGCACACAGCTTTGGTTAAGCTTAAAAATTGGTAGCCTTCTGATGTCCTTAAGTAACAAGCTCCTTTCATAACATGGCCAGAAACAACTGACGGTAGGCACTACGTAAAAAATGGAAATAAATTATTGAAAAACTGAAACCATTAAAAACGAATTTCTCAGAAATAGCTAATGCCAAAAATAATGTTATTTGAAATAATATGACTGCACGGCTTGTGTAGTAGGTAAGTAACTTTTTGTGCAAACCTTAAAGTTTACCACGTATACAAACTTAGGTAAAATTCCTTCCGAATGAAGGGGCCTCCATAGTTATTTTCAGAAGATTAAGATATATATTTTGTCATGCAAATTTCTTAACTAAATATGTAATAAAAAACCTGAATTTAAAATAATTTTCTTTGAAAATAATTGACGTTGGGGCATTTTCTTGAAAATTTCTGTGTCGCATGTTTAAAAACATACTGAGCTTAAATACCAAGTTTTGTGCTAATTTGTCAATTTGGTTCTGCTTTTTTTTTTTTTTTTTTTTTTTTTTTTTTTTTTTTAATTTAGTCCTCCAACGTTAAGTCACATCGTAAGATGAATGAAATTGGTGAAATGATCCTCAAAGGAGTACCTTATGCACAGAGCTTAGAGTTATTCGACGTTCATCTTTTCAGGATAAGGAAAACCCCCGGAAAAAGCTTATCCAGATAACTCATCCTGACCGAGATTGGAACTCGGGAACTCTTGAACTTGAGGCAGACACGTTAGCAGCCATGCTATAGATGACGAAGGGCGTTTTTGCTTATGCCGTTCACACATTTACTGAACACAGTTCTGTGCGTTTGCACAGACATTTTTTTTAATTGAGATGTTAAATCCACGAGATTTCTGTTGTTTAATTTATACGGTGTCTACAAACTATTCTTCTGTAAGCTTATTCTTGTATCTACTTCAAATTAATCATGTGATAAACGCTTGTATAAATAGTTTCATTAGACATTTTGTTATGGCTACAAGAGGAAAAGCAATAGTCAAATGTATAAAAGCGCATCGCTTTGTACTTACGGTTTGCAAACCGTAGGCTCTTTCTCCAACACGCGATAAACAATTGAATAGCAACATCGTTTTAAATGATAAACGATTTAAAAATCCCATACCAGTAATAACGGATATCCCGGCAATAATTGATGCCATAATAGTGATTTATGGGAATTCGGAGATAAGTTGAAGTTTATTAGCCAGCGAAACAATTTTAACGATCGAGGCTTTAGTGTCAAGTTTGTAAATTTCAAGAGCATGATATACATCAAACCTCCTAGTCTCATACGTAATTTTTAGTTATGTTACTTAAGAAACAAACCGACTTTAAATATGAATTATAAAATATTAAAAATTATTTCACAAAATATTTATAATCGATGTTTTTACTAGGTGTACTGGAGGTGAAGAATCATAACTATAGTGATGCAAAAATAACAAATGGTAAACTGTATGTCAAAATAATTGATTCAGGCAACGAAATTTTTATACCTGAAAAGTTCGAGAAGAAGCTCGGATTGCTAATCTTAGTTTGCTATTACAAAAGTCATCTGCAATGTATGACAAAAAATATTTATGTTTTAAGAAATTGTGCAGTTCAAAAGGTGTTACGAATATTTGCGAGGAATTGATTTTAGCATATTTTTCAGGTATAAAATCATCTAGTTTGGGTTCGAAGTTTTCGATGTTGAAATGTATGTTTGTTTCTTGCTTTTGAGATAACTAAAGAAAAAGTGAACATCGGACTAAGCCATCTACGAGGTAATCGATAGTTATACTGTCTCTGACACTATTTCAGAGGAGGCGATCCTGAAGAATATTGTGTTTCTGCCTCGCAAATTTTAACGTTATTCTTCTGCTTGACTTGCTATAGTGACTCTGGCAGAGATAATGTGACTCTTTGCAGAGATTATTCATGTCTAACAGTAAAAGGCCTACGTTTTAGTAACAAAAGTATCGCGTAATGATGCTTTTCTTTCTTATAGTGGCGGATAAAAGAATTATTTGTAATGAATTGTATTTTAGGGGTCTACATTTATGATGTGGTATGTTCTATTGTCTGTCTCCTATGGTTTGTCCCCTATACATAATTAATTAAAATATTCCTTCCGAATGAAGATGACTTCTGATATTATTCCCAGAAAATTCAAAATATTGTCATATGAATATCTTAAGTGTACGTTACTTCAATTAAAATCGTTACTATGTTACTTGGAGAATATAAAAGTTTCGAAAACAATATATATATATATATATATATCTGTGTGTGTGCTAATTTTCTTGAAAATCTTCCTTTCACTTCACTGAAATTAAGTCCAAATTGATATTTATCGGACATTTTCGTTTTTCATTTGTGGTGATCATAGACACAAACACCGAGTTTTGCTAAAAATGACTTTTTTGTGTTTGTTTGTGTATGTGGATTCAACATGCCTCGAAATAACGTTATTTCCAGTGAAATGTAATAGCTCCTCTACCTAATGTTAGAGCAAGTAAAAACAAGTGTACATTTTCAAACATGCCCCGTTAGATAACGCACCAACATCAGATATCTTGGGAATGATTAATGCTAAGGAAAATGTCATTTGACTGCAAACGTATACCAAAATGAGTTTCACATTTTTCCTTGCAGCAAGGTTTCATCCCAATGCTAGTGTTTTCTTGTTACGCAAAATTCAACATGAATGAAGAGCACTTCACAAGCTATTCCTAGAAAGTTAATAGGTATGTGAAATAAATGTTTCATTGCCATGCTACTGTTTCAAAGATATTATTTTGTAATATAATTTTGTGCTTCATTGTATCAAGTCCTTCCTCATTAAGAATATTGTGACTTTTTGGGTTCGTAGAATTAAAAGTACAATTGCACAAACTCAAAATGTTCTTTATTTCCACCGAATTACAGTTGGAACACTTGCCGATCACATAGAATTACGTAGTGCACACAATTACAATCCACCAGTTCGTCTGCCACAGGTCCACTCCACACTCGAAATTACGTACAACTCTTCTGATACACGTACGCAGTCTTCCAGTCCGTTCACTAGTACGGCGCTCTTCACGGCTGCTTGCCAAGAACTGAACTCTCCTCCAGCCCGGCGCGTCACTTATATAAGACCAATTGACCAATCTAGAAGGTTCCGGGTTAGATGAAATATCCTGATTGTTCCAGACGTCAGGGGGAGGGGAAAAAGACGGCTAGTGCCTAGTGACACGTTCCTAACCATCCCCTATGTTAGCGCTACAAGATAAATGGGTGGGCGTGGTCTGAATGCCTCCTGTCCCCTACCCAGCTCCAGTTGGTCGTCCCTTCCGATAATTGGGTGACAATATTATTTTGTACTCCAACTCGTTATAGCAATGTTTGCGAAAATAGAAAATAAATAAAGTTATTTTATCTGAACATTTTAATAGGGTGGAGAAGTTCCTTAAAAATCTTCTGACGTCATTAACGGCGTCTTTGACTATTTTTGGGATATTCTATTCATAGACAGATTTGGAAGTACATATATTATGTTAAATTACTACGTGAGTGTCGAGCAATAAAGTAAAATGTTTTTTTTTTTTAATTGGATTTCAGATTCCCCAAACTTTGAATTTATGGTAGAATTTCGATACATCATTGTGTGGAATGTAATATTTTCTTTTATCCACCTTGAGGGTAGCGTGTTTGCCTTCCATTCAGGAGATACCGTGTTTGAATCTCGGTTATGGTAAGTTACCTTGACACTTGTTTTTATTATTTATTTATTTTTTTTTTAATCTGGATGTTTCCCTTATCCTGAGAAGGTGAATGTGTGCAGCAATGCTCTCCCTGTTTCCATTTGTGCATTATTCCAACCATTTCCTTCAGTCACCGTCCAATATGACATACCCGGTTAAGGGACATTAAACTTTTAAAAAAGCCTTTTCCTGCAACAGGTTGGTGATAAAGAAAGTAAAAAGAAAGACAATTTTATCGGGTAGCGTAACAACTGAGGCATACCAGGAGTTCTGCTACTCCATCAGAGATTTTGATGGCTGTAGTTATAAACCATGGTGATTTCAACGAGTGAGATGAAACAAATGTGCTTTTAAACAGCAGCATATCTGCACAGCAAAGGCTGCATGAGCTGTATATTCAGCTATTCAGTGTTAGAATAGTAATACATCACCATCAAAGTATTTGGTGTTCCCTTCTATAACGGCTTTTGTTTTCACGTAATTCGCCTCACGCTCGAGAGAGGGCGATTGAAGCAACAGGTGCATTTGGCACTCACAGGTAGGAAGGTTAGAAGCGAGGTTGGTGGCCTACGTGCTTGCTGTTGGAATTAAAGGTGTGCACGGCTAGGTATGCACGGAACTACGGAAGAGTGTTTTTCTTAAGTGTGTCAACGAAACTCTCTGCTGTGTGTTGTGTCTTCACGCAGGATTATTATTATTTTATCCCCCAAGACAACGAAATAAGAGATGAAAGCAAGTTCCGGGTAAATTCAGGCGTTAAATAAATGTTGCAGCTTAAACTGAGTGATTTCACCCAGCTGCCATGAAAAGTCTTGATCGGTAGCTTTAGGCAATAAACCGTTATTCCAACCAAAGACAGGAGTACAAGTTTCCGGTAAGTAACTTCATATTTGCACATATTTGAAACAGATTAACAATTTAAAACTGTACTGAATTTCGTTGGTGTTTATTTGTAAAAGAATACTGACTTGTGTGACAAATCGACCATATATTTGAGGTACTTCAGAGTAACAGGGCATAACTCCGACTTCATAAGTAGTTAAGTGTAGTTAACATAGTTTCCTACTGTGAAATAAAGAAGCAAGTAAAGAAAAAAACGTACTCCTAACGAAGTTTCGATGTAGTGCTAAACTTTCATTTCAGTTTACGTCCTTCTGATTCACACGCTATACAAGTGTTATGAAAGCAACCACTAAAGGTGAGAAAATGTGTGTGCTAATCTAGAAAATGGTGTCAAGTGTGGTTATAACAACTTTATTAAAATCTACCAGAAATGAAATTTACAATAATGTCAAAATTTACGCGGATCTATGAAGCAGCCATGTTGAAAAATTGTGTAGTGATTATTACACTTGCTGCGCATCATTGTTGCGATAATGGCAGCACTCAAAAATGGGTTGGGTTGTCATGAGGGGGCCCATGGGTGGATGTCACTGACAAGAACTAGCAGCTGCATTTTTCATGTATAGAAAGAACACATTACAATTATTACGTAACCATTGACTAAACTAAATGTTTTGAAAAGGCAAAAGATAAATATTACAACTAATGAGACTAGAGAATCTTCTTAGCTATGTAGGACATATAAAAGGAATTTGTTTAATCTTAGATCTCCTTTATAGCATTTGACAATGATTTTGCAATTACCATTAAGATGATCTGCTGCTAAGACCCTTTAGCATTTTATGTAAAAGTAACAGTTTGTATTGAAATAAACAAAATAAGGTAGTAATATGTATTCTTTTGTACTACCTAATACCTGTAATCAATACGAGTTTTTCTTTTCAAAACAGATACTGTGAATTTTTAATGTAATTATTTATACTAGTGACCTAAAGATAGGCATAAACTTTGAAATATGTGAATTATCCATTTTACAATTATAAGCAAGATAAAAGCTACAATAGCTCTATTCTGTAAAGACATTTTTCTGTTAAATATTTCTTAAATTCATTTTAAGTGGTTTGCTTTTTAATACTTTCAGTGCCAACATTATATAAAGAGCTTGTGATAGGATTAAAACATATGCATTCCATTAGCGTGCGCCCTAAGATTATGAAGCAGGCTTGATTAAATGGGCTTATTCATTATGAGTATGCTTTTTTTCTACACTCATAAATACAAACAGATATTCATAATTACAGATAACAAGACATTTCTTATATACGAGATAAGCCTTGAATAATTATTCATATTATTGCACGAAGTGTCCAAGAATAACTAATAAGCACCATAAAAAGAAGGATTAAGTATAGAAATGAGAAATTAGCATAGTTTAAAAACTAGGAACATTATTAGGTACTTTGGGGAAATGCTTCAAATGTATGTGCAACTTAAGGTGGCATTTATAGAACTACAGCTTAAATTATCCAAATTAAAAGGTAATAGTAAATCTAAATAAATTCTGATGACCTTGAGTATCATTAGAGAATCTAAGTCTAGATAATTTAAGAGTTATATCATATTTGAAAAAGTCCAGTGGATTACTTACAGTTGTGGCATATGATGTTAACTGAAGTGAAGAATCAGTATTTAGTGGATTAAAAATGGGGAATGTAGATTTTCTTGTCCCAGTGGATTTACACCTTAAGGTTTTCCCACATTTTCAAAATTTGATTAACTATGTGCACATTTTACTGAACCCATGTAAACAAGTTGTAATCTGAAGCACAGAATTTGGAGTGGTTAGAAGGCATATCTTCTTCCAAAATCTCTCACGACCACTTCTTAACCAACAACTTTGTAAGTGACAAGTGCCTTAAGGCATTCAGGCATATGTAGCTTCTGATGTAGGCATACAGATTGTTATTAGATCTACATGTCTGGTTGTTTAACTAAAACTGAAGACAAGTTGGTGAGTTAGGAATTGCTCCAATCCAAATGACGTAGCTTTGTCTGTAATTAAAAGTCAGCTTTACAAGGGCTAATGAAAAGCAAATGAAGCAAACACTATACAGTTGATGTACAATTCTACTATAGCAGTAGCACTCCAGACTACATTGGAAATTTACTATATATTACATAGAAAAAAAAATAAAGGGAAATATCTATCACTGAAACTCCAGTGTCGGTAGCCTTATTGCTTTGCCATTATATATAATTTTGTTAAGCTGAAATCTGTTCTATGAATTTAAATATAAAATACAATTTAGTGCTTAAATTAACTCAAAATAAAATGTTAAATTGGAAATATTAAAGGAAGGGTTGTAGGAGGGGCTAAGGTGCTCCTAACATTATCTTATGTTAGTACGCAGGTACTCATCACAGAGGTTTAGTATTAATAATTTCAGGGGGTTAAAGTAATCTTTAAGAACTTTATCTATTCTTATTTAAACAGTGTCTCAAAATACTTGGGCAAAACCTCTTCAAAGTCTGTTAGAACTGCATTTCCCTATTAATTGAAATAAAAATGTGATTATTAGCTTGTTTAAACATTTCTCTCACAGAACCAATAGAACAGAAAAGAAAGGAGAAAAACTTTTGAATACAAACAAAACTATGACAAATAAAAGAACCACAAAATTGTGATTTTT
This sequence comes from Mantis religiosa, assembly GCA_030765055.1. Taxonomy (NCBI): domain Eukaryota; kingdom Metazoa; phylum Arthropoda; class Insecta; order Mantodea; family Mantidae; genus Mantis; species Mantis religiosa. The sequence continues at coordinate 82,504,185 of CM060950.1, read as the reverse complement.
CACACTTAGAACTTCACCTCCAGAATTGTTGACTTAAAACTTGAGTTGTTTTTTCCTCTGGTCCTCACTATGAACAGAGGACAGTCATTGATCATGTCATATATTTATGGCAAATGCTTCCTAACTATTAATATAGCTGCCATCACTAGTGCACTGGAACTTTATTTATTTATTTATTTATTTTTTTAATCTTATACTGTGTATTGTCAAATGAAATAACCTCGGAATGTGCATTACAGTAGGTCAGTAATAAATAAATCTTAAAATCACCATAACATTCGGTCCAAATGACTTCGCTGTCGATGTGCCCTAAAACACCACACACTCACCATCACATTCAATCTGCTCAGTGTTTTGAAAATTTACCTTCTGAATGGAATGTTAATTCCTCCATATTATATGGGGAGTGAATATATAAGAATAACTTTCAAGGAAGAGTTTAGTGGATTTTCAGTATTTCAGCCTCTGGAACAGCAATGTTCACTCAAAACAGCATATGAAGGTTCTTCAGTTTTGTAATAATTGCTCTGACCTGATTTGTGTATCTACTTATTTAGGTTCTACAAAACTCCAAGCCTAAAACCTTACTCTATTGCCTTTTATTTAGGTCAAAAGTATTTTTAATTTTTTTCATTGGAATTACCTGTCTGCTGTAAAATGCTGTAAAATTCAATTAGAAATTGAATTAGAAACATTGTGCATAGAAAATAATTTAGCGACAGAATGACTATAGTGCATTTATTTTTTTGTTCCATTTATACCCTGCCTTTAGCCGCAATGTTCATATCGCTGGACATTCTCCTTTGAAACACATCATGATGGTGTTAACTCGTAAACGTTGGTTGCTGGTATTTTGATTTTTTTCTTTTTTTAATCGTTAGATCACACACACATTCACTCTCATTCATACTTCCAGATGCTGGGGAAAATGGGCAATCATTTTGGTTGGAAAAAAGTTTCCATCCCTAGCTAGGAATCACTCGCATGGCAGGCAGGTGCTCTACCTATATAGTACATTTTTATTGTGTTCTTACATAAAAGAAGAAAGTACCACATTTTGCCAGCAAGTTCATTTCTAAGCTGGAAGCTACTGATTGTTGACAATATTTGGACACAAAGCAATTAATTCACAATATAATCAATGACAGTTGTATTTTCAAGACTGCCCTGAATTATTTGAATGTTTATAAACATTTGAATAATATTCTTTCTAATAGTAAATAACTTGACATTTTTTAACCACCAGAAAAAAGTAATTTGTTTCAGTATTCTAATCCTTATCTGTGACTTAAAACATTTAATTGAAGTTCATAAAGATATTAAATTAAAAGTGAATAAAGGTAACTCAATAGTAAAATGTATTCAAGTAAATGGGAAAAAATTAACACCATTATTTTTGTTGCACTCCACATTGTTGTACTTTAAAAAGATGTCAGTGGAAGCAGATAACTCAGGCATTGCGCTTTACTTATCTACTTTGATCAGTTTGTGCTTCTGCTAGTAGGAGGCACTTTATACCTCTGTTAATTCATAGCTTACATTGAAGAGCTGCTAACATTCAAGTGAAAAACACTGCCAGATTGAAATTAGAAACAAGATGCAAAAAATAACAGGATTCTGTGATTGATAGTCAACATGAAAAATTCAATGCCACAGCCGGGATTTGAACCACGGATATACTGGTTTCCGTCCAGTAGATCCGTGGTTCAAATCCAGGCCGTGGCATTGAATTTTTCATGTCGACTCTATCAATCCAATACCTTAGCCCATATATGGCTAGTGTGAAGAAATGAATAATTTCCATCAATTAACTTAAAGGATCCTGTGATTTCGAAATGTAGCCTGAGGTTAGTCTAAAGATATTTAGGTTCATACCTAATCTTAACATCTATTCATATAGGAGTCCATTACACTTTCTAGATTTCCTTGTCTTTTTTGACTATCCTTGGTCCAGTTCTATTTTAATCTTCTTAAATATTCTTTAATCAGTTTATTCCTTTTTGTTTCTCTATCATTCAACATTTTAATTGCAGTAATGTTCTTGTGTAATTTGCCCCATTTATTTTTTCGCACACATTCTATCCAGTCCTTTATTACATCATATTCTAATAAACAATAGAATATTCCCTCCAGCTCCTTGCATATAGCATATCTTCATTGTATTTTCTAAAAATAATGCTCCAGATTGCATCCAAGCCAGCCGTTTCCTCTCAGATTTGTTAGAGTAGTCCACATATTTCCTTCTCCCCCAATCTTTCTTATGGTTTCTATATAATAATAGAGAACTCTTTATCTCTAAAGTTAGGTCATACCTCTTGCCTCACTATATCTTCAGTTCTTTGCCTAACTTCTTTCCAAAATTCTGCTGTATTTTGAACTTCCATTTTCCAGAGCTTCCCCAACTCAATTTCACATTTTGCCTGACCAACTTCATTATTTTCATTTGGTATCTCATACACTCCACTGCATATAACACTTTTGTTCCTACCACCAGCTAGCATTCTCTGTACCATTTAATTGGGTTGGCAGTTTCTTCCAAGTGTACAGTAGTAACATAATGGTGTATTTTGTTGACATTTTGACATTCCATTATTTTACTATAAAAAGCTACTCTAAGAATGGACGTTGGGTATTTGGTTTTGAGACTATACAGTGCTCATTCTTAATTTTAAGCCTCACTAATGTACATTTTCATTACTCTCATCGTAAAGCACTTTGGATAAACATTTTTCATATACCAGGTAGGACTAAGTATCGCTGTGTGTATAAAAAAGTTAAATGAAATAGCAATTATCTCTTTTAAGAATACATTATACAAGGTGGATTGGTTACAAACTATTAATGTTAGCAACAATATATTGGATATTTTTCATAATTTTCATTACACACTACTTACAAACTAATGAATATTGTCCTAAAATACCTAATAACTGCTAAAATGTATAATAATTGCAAGGCTGATGTAAACTGGAATAACTCTAAACTCAAAACGCTTAAATACTTAACATCTTGCATGATAAAAGATATAAAGGTTTTTGTTTAATTTATGTCCTCCAACATTAAGCCATATCGGACGATGAATGAAATAGGTGAAATGATGCTCAAATGAGCCCAGGGTCCATAGAGCTTAGAGTTACCTGACATTCAACTTTCAGGATAAGAGAAAACCCTGCCACAAACCTTATCCAGATAACTCACCCTAACCGAGATTTGAACTTGGGATCTCCTGAATGATAGGCAGATACGTCACCATCTAAGCTATTGAGGCAGGCAGTTATAAGGGTGACAGATACAAAAATGAGAATAAAGAAATGCAAAAATACATAAAAGCAAAATAATAGATGCTAAGCATAAATGCATGGAAAACACTATTGAAAATAATTCTGATAAATTTAAAGCTCTTTTGAGTGTTAAGTATGAATCCGCTAGCAAGCATAAATTAAATAAAATACCTTTTACACCCTTAGAATTAAATACAACTTTCGTTCAGTTAGAAAGTGTTAACAAGACTAAGTATAACAGAGAATTATAAGATAAAATAACTTATCTTTAAAACTCCCAACAGTTGGATCCTAGTAGGATAGGAGATTTTATACAGAAAGTGGTCAGTCAGCAAGAAATTATTATTGTTTATAAATGCAAACCAGTCAAATTAGAAGATTTTTAATAGATTTATTTCTTACATTACAATACTCCAATTTTTATGTAAATTTACAGACATAGTCTCAAACACACTATCTAAAGTTTCAAATATGAATTTTATGATCGCTTCATTCCTTTACTCACTAAAGGATTTATACTGCAAAAAAGTTTAACAGGAACTTTATAAAAATTATAAATTATTTCACTGCAAGTAACATTATCAACTTCAATCAACTTTTTAAAATTATTCTCACTTCACAGAAGTATCAGAAAATATCATTCTCATATTTCTCTTAAAAAGTGTGAATGATTAATGCAGTATTTTTTCATCATCTTATTTTTTAATTCAAAATCTTTAATTGTATTATATCATTTGTTTGAAGTATAGATTTGAGTTTTGCACAGTCATTTCTTTGTTTACTCATGTTAAGTGGGCTATTTTCAAATACATAGCTTAAAATTACAAACGGTTAGAAAACTCAGTCCCAGTGTCCCGCAACTGCAACTGACGACAAATACAATTATTGTGGAGGTCCATTGGGAAGAATAAAATTGTGTGTATGTGGTAAGCCAATTTGGCATTAGAAGACAGTGCTCATTTATGAATAATCTAGAATATGATGCCACTGCATGCACAAAAATATAAACACATACACAGCTCCTCCTTGCTATACATACCCTACCTATCAAGACCTGTAGAATACCCAGTGAACCTATTGTGATGGCATAAATGAAAGTGAATATACTCATTACATATGTGGAAAAGATCTGCCGCTCCTTTTCCACCTCATTTCTTATGTCACCCATATTCTACTATATCACATATAACTGCATTAAAGAACTGTGCTCTAAGAGATTTTTCAAGCCAAGTAAAGCTTAATCCAGAGTCCATTGGTGCATGCCCTTTTATAGGTGCAACCTCCCTCTGTAATTTTATAAATTATGGAAACTTATGTAAAGTATTACAATAAAATATAATAATTTGTTACAAACTTCACTTACCTTTTTAAGAAATAGTAAATTCTTTACAGATCACAGAACTAGTTTTGTAAATACTTATTTGCACCATTTGCTGATTTCTGTCGTTATTGTTACTTCTGCTAGATGAGGGATTATTTTTGTATTTATTACCAACCTCTAAAGTTAAGACAAACTTATTGAAAGAATCGATTGGTAGTAAAAACTTCAGAAGAAGAAATGGCATATTCTTGCAGATGTTAGTTTTTTAAATCTTTGTTTAGAACATAAAGTAACTACAAGTTTTGTTAGGAGAGCTGCTAAATTTGATAATAATAGTGTTCATCAAAAAGCAGCAGAGTGAAAAGTAATTGAAGTTGAAAGAAATTTACATTTTTGAACCTTTAATTCAATTCAATTTATTGATCAGTCATTAGGTAAATACACAATTTACAATAGACTTTGTCACTTACAGCTATGTACATTGTTTCTAAAATTTAATTAAATAATTTTAATTTCTAAAATTGAATAATATTGAACTTAAATTATATGCTTTACATCTTAAATTAATAAATGTTTTAGGTAACTCTGTTTCTTATGAATCCAAATGATATGGCAATCTTAATTTCATTATGAAAAATAAAACTGCAAAGTTAAAAAATAAATAACTCATTTTCAAAATATAAACAAAAGAATTAAATTAAACAGTTTAATTAAACAATAATTAAGAGGATAATGCAGTGAATCTTTCAGATTGTAACCTTAATGAGAAAAAGCTGGATTTGCTTTAAAAAAAAAAAAGGTATAAAAATGTGTGTAGATATTACAAGTAATGTGGATGACTATACTGCAGATATTGAAATTGCTAGTCAGGATTTGAATGAAAATGATAAATCATTGATTAAAATGAATGCAGCAAAATCTTACAAAATTTGATTAAAAGTCATCCTAAAGGAAATAATATACATTTTATTAAATCATTAGATGAAAAATATATAATTTTTACTAAAGCTGACAAAAGTAATAGGATTGTAATCTTAGGTAAATTTGATTCTATTACTAGAATGGAACTTTTACTTTAAGGTGAAGATAATGACCCTGTAAAATATTCCATTTCAAGTTTTAATAAAATGCTTAATGAAGTAATAATTACATCAAATAAAGAAAAACATTTGAGTTAATTGGTGGAAATTAATAATTTCTTCACACTATCCATATATAGGCTAAGGTTTTGGATAGAGTCAACTTGAAAAATTGAATGCCATGGCTGGGATTTGAATCACAGATCTCCTGGTTTCCATCCAGTCGCTCTTACCCATGGCCAACATGCCATCCTGACTTTAAATTCTCCAATAAAGCATATTGTAAAAGTTAGTGATCATGTTTTGGCTAGAATTTTAGAACTACTGCTAAAATTCCTAACCTGGAAATTAAATGAGAATCATTGTAAATTGTATAGATTCACCTACTTACAACTTAGCTAAATGCTTACATATTAAATTTAGTACTTTTGTTAAGTTTGAAAGTTCAAGTATTAAAAATTCTTTTGAGCTGTTAAAAATGATCGACCGGCCGAGTCGATGGCCGGTTGAGGATAGAGGCAAAGTCTCTGAAACATGTTCCGGAAACATTTAAAAGTAAGTGTTGTTTAGTGTCATTAATCGACTCCCTTTAAATTTAATCAAGTATACAAGTTAACTAAAACTAAGCTCAATTATTAAACTTAATGGTTACGTTATATTACTGTCATGAAGACTTTGTGATCTGTGCAGGAGTACTTAGTCTGTTAATCTTAATAGTTTTAAAAGTAACATTTAAAAATATTAATAAATAAATTAATTAATTAAATAAAATAAAATAGAAAAATAAATTAATTTTAATAAAAAATCAAATAATGAATATCTTCTAACTAAAGAAAAATTAGAGATAAATAAGATTATAATTTTAAAAAGGTAATTTTATATATGAGATCTTTGTGTATCAGAGTATATTAGATGTTGTTTTTTTCTTAAATGTTTTATTTAGTTTTTAAAATACTTTTTATTTTTGTGAGTATCTTGTGGTTAATTTTATTTGCATAATATGCAAATTAAATAACAGTTTTATCTCAGTATGACTGGAGGAAAGCGCCACTGTCTGCTTCACATTCAAGAGGTCCCGAGTTTGAATGTCGGTCAGGGTGAGTTACTAAAAAAATTTAAAGAAAGAAATTTAGAAACAAGAGCAAAGGAACACTTTAGGAACATAAAATACAAACAATTAGAAAAATCAGCAGTTGCCACGCATTTTTGGGAAAAAAACCACAACATAAATCCAGAACCAAAATTACTAAAACATACAACAGGAAAACAAGAACTGTCCACATGGGAACAAATCTTTATTTCAAAAAATAGGAACAAAGTATTCAATTTCGACATCCCCCAAAAAGATTTGTTCAGCAAGTTCCTCGAACTGCCACCAGAGGAGACTGATGACAAAATATTACCAGCTACACCAAGGAGAACCAGTCGATGTCCGGCTGATGATAGAGGGAAGGCCTCTGAAACTAGTTCCGGGAAAATTTAAAAGTAAGTGTTGTTTAGTGTCATTAATCGACTCCCAATAAATTTAATTTATACAACAACACTGTTTTCAACACTTCCATGAAAGGATTTATACAATTTGGTAATTGCATCTTTGGAGAACAAGGAAAATGTTTGAATATACCAGTCAGAAGTCCAGTATTTTTATTTCTCAGTTTCTCCAAAGCATTTAGTGCATGTTTATTGTCTGCTATATTTGAAACAATAATAAATAACATAAATCTTTATGTGAAAGAAAATTAATCAGTCAGCTGTTTAAAGCCAGTATCAATGTTGATGGCATTACTCACTGCTAACTGATGATTGATTAGTCATAGGGAAATAAAGATGTAAGGTTTAAGTCGTAAAATTATACTGTCAAATTTGATTACAGTAGAGTCTCAGTTATCCGATCTAAACTAGCCCTGGACAAGGTTGGATAACAAAATATGTTGGATAATACAAAATAAGTTGGAAAATGGAGTAAAAGTTGGTATTATTAAAACAATTAGTTGTTGGCTTTGCAATATTTACCTAATAATCAAACCAATTCTACATGCATTGCTGAACAAAAAGAAGCTCCAAATGTCTTAAGAAAAGAAACTTTTCAATGAAGTCTGCTTGCTTGCTGAATGAAGTATCCTTGTTGTGAGATTTCACCATCGACGAAACGTCAACACCTCAATTGCATTTGCCTTCGGCTGTTGCTCCACATATCTTAATGCCATCTCTAAAGCACTTAAACCTTCAGCGTGACTCATTTTCTTCTCATTTTGTTCTTCAATTTTCCGTTCTGCTTCATCCTCATTGTCACTACCAGTCACGAAATCAACAATATCAGAGTCTGTGAGTTCAAACTGTTAATCTTCTGCACACCAGCTACTCGCATCTTGAGTCGTAGCATGCTCACAGCCAGGAATGCGATTCAGTAAGGGAACAATGTCACTCATGTCTTCTTGTACTATCTCTTCTTTATTTTCATCATCGCCTAACAGTGTGTTCCAAGACTTTGCTAATGTCGTTTCAATTTCTTACAAGCCTGAGCCACCCAGTATGCAACATCTTTCATGTTGATAGATCTTAACTTTTCCATCATGTCCTTCCATTGTCCTTTTCCTCTATCAGGGACAAAATAAGTTCTCGCTGATATCTTCTTTTCAATGTTTCCAGCACACCTTGGTCCATTGGCTAGCACCTTAGGTGGGAGAAACAAAACCTTGATATCACCAGTTCTAAGTTCTTTTACATTTGGGTGTGATGGGAAGCTGTCTAGTAAAAGTAGAGCTTTTCTTGGGATGTTGTTGGAAGCTAAAAACTTCTCTATAAATGGGACAAACTGTAAAGAACCAGTCTTATCCAGGCAGAATTCTGGTTAGTGTAATGCAATGGTAGAGCATTAACAGAAATAATTTTAAATGCTCTAGGCCTTTTAGATGTACCAATCGTTAGCAATTTAGCTTTGAAGTTCCCCATAATATTACTGCAGGCAAGAATAGTAATCTTTTCCTTACTACGCTTATAGCCACGGGAAGATACCTCTGCTCAGGCTACAAGACTTTTAAATGGCAACTTTTAAATTTCAAAACATTGTCAGATTTATCGGACATTTTTGCACCACAGATATTAAGCTGTCTAATCCCGTACCGTTTCTTCCAACGATCAAACCACCCAATGCTGGCAGTAAAGCTAGGGCCTCCTTCATTGAATGCTTTCCAGAAATACAGTGCCTTCTTTTACAGGGTGCGGGCTGTTATTGGGAGACCCTTTTTTCGTTTTTGAGTGAACCAAAGGGACAGTGCTTTGTTAACTTTTTGATATTCACATTCTTTCATTGTTTTCCTGTGTTTAGTGCATCACTTGTTGCTCTGGTAGCCTACCACTTTTCAGTTTCTTCTCTCTCTCTCTTTTTTTTCAGTCCCCACTGTAGCAAGCCTAACACCATAATTTGAAGCCACTTATTGAAGAGTTCCCCCATCGTCCAGTCTCTTTAATGCTGTCAACTTTTCTTCCATGGAAACAACCACTTTCTTCCTTTTACTTGCCATATTAACTCACAGGAAATGAAAACAATATCGTCCGCACCCAAGCTATACCTGCACACTCACTGAAGGTTCGAGGATACACATCCTGCTGACCAAGCACTGGTGAATGTACTGTAATCACTGTCCACACGGGCTGTCACAGAATTTAGTGCACCCTCCACAGAGACAGTCACAGAATTTAGTCAGCGACAAAATAAAAATTTTATTTTGAAAAATATGCTTTTTATTAGTATGTGTCTGATAATATAGAATGCTGGATTACCAAAGGTCGGATAACTGAGACTTGACTGTGTATTGCTTGTCTCCAGTAGTGAATATATCTGTGAATAATTGGAGGATTAAATACATTCATTAACATTTGAGGTATAGTGCTAAATATAATACGAATGCAGAAATGTCAATTTACTGCACTTGATAGCATGAGCGGGAAGTGGATTGAAAGTACTATTGCTAATTTGAGATAGAATGTGGCGTTCGCCAAAATTAATTACATTATTAAGTTATTTTATATAAGAATGATTAGGGTCTAGTAATTTGCCAGTGTACAAATTTTATATTTCAGTAGAGATAGTAGGACTGCAAAACAGAATAGCTCCAAACAAAATAGAATGGCCTGAAGACATTTTGAGGATAAATCTGATAAGAAAAGCACACTCAGGCACCATTTTTTGTAATTTCCATCTTCCAACATTAAGTCATATCAAACGATGAATGAAATTGGTGAAATGATGCTTAAATGAGTCCGGAGTCCATGGAGCTTAGAGCTATCTGGCATTTGTCTTTCAGGATAACAGAAAACCCCAATAAAAGCCTTATCCAGGTAACTCACCCTAACTGAGATTCGAGCTCGGGACCTCTTGAACGTGAGGCAGACACTACCGAGGCGGGCACTCAGGCACTGCAGTACAACACAAAAGGATTTAGTGTTGGATGACTTTAATGTAAATGTTGATCTCTGAATTAGCACTGGGCTGGATGCAGCTAATGATGAGATGAGGAATGTTTAAAACAAAACAAAAAAATAAACATATTATTTGGGGGAAAACTGCAGAACCATTTTGATAATGCTAATGTAAAATTTTACCTTGAGTGCTAAGAGTTTCTCATTATTATTGATTTTAACCTCCATCATCTGCAAATTCAAGTTGAAATAAGTATTGATCACAGTGAGCTCCCTGGACGCTTCAGGTAACAATGTTCATTGACTGTTGCAATGCTCTTTTCACTAATAGCTAATGTTTATTTGGCATATATATATATAGTGACTTTGTGGGTTCGTGAAATGAAAAGTCCAATTTCACCACTCAAAAATGTTCTTTATTTCCACCGACTTACAGTTAAACACTTGCCAATTACATAAAATTACGTAATGCACACAATTACGATTCACCAGTTCGTCCGTTACAATTGCACTCGTAATTACGTACGGTCTTCTCACTAGCACTGCGTCCTTACACCAAGAACTGACTGACTGACTGTCTCTCTGAAACCCCTTTTTTATAGGAATGTCACTGTTTTTCTAGAAGTCTCTGGTTTCCCGCAAATCACCCGAACGTTCCAGACCACAGAAGAAGGGGAGAGAAACGTCGAGGGACAGGTGACACTTCCCTAACCACCCCTCAGTTAGTGACAGAGACTAATGGGAGGCGTGGCTCGGTGGCCTTTGGTTTCCTCACAGCTGTGGGCCTCATGCCTACCGCTAATTGGGTGACAATATATATATATATACATTTTTAAATATTTGTTTTAATTTTGAAATCCTTAATTGTCCCATTTAAGCTGGAGAAATTTGGTATTCACTTAATCGCTATAAATAAAGAACATTCAGAACTAAATAGCTGCAGTGTTTTTGTTGACTTTATCTTAAATGGGCAAGTTGTCTTAATAGGGTCTTGGTTTTATTTTCTTTCTTTTTCCGTGGGTTTGGATTGCAGGTTTCACATTAATTCAAACACTGATAAACTTGCATTTCAAATATATCTACAAAGTTTACAAATTTGCGGAGGGCATGTTTTATTAAATTCAACAACCAGTGGGTTTAACATAGTGAATAAGGCACTAAAGCACAAGGAAAAGTTGACTAATTTCTTATAATGTTTCTACATCTCCTTGGGCTGAGCTGAAGTGCTGCATGTACAGAGCTAGCAGCTAAGTTGTCTTTATGGGAGCGAATTTCAAAAAAGATGACTATCTTTGGTAGAGCTGTGGTTATTAGAATCATTATAAGAATTGTTTATTTTAGAAACAAATTATAGTTTTAGGGGATTATTCCTGAAATAAGAGCATTCCAGCATTATTTGCATTGCAGCTGTTTTAAAATGCAGGGCTGCATTGTTTTAATATGTCCTTTCCATTTTCACTGCCATATTTTTTGGTGGGGAAATTTGGGAGTTGCCCGCAGTTAAATGACTTGCAAGCATTTAGTTAATGAGGAAACCAGCCCACACTTTCACCGAGTAACTTAACTGGGTATATGAAATATTTAATTATCTCAAAGACCTTAAGCATACATCCCACTGCGACATTGGGGATTTTTTATATGACCCATGATTTTCACGCTCACCAAACAAACAAGGAAGATAATGATGCAAGGGTGATTAACAATAAGATACTGAAGAGTATAATAATAGAAGACAAGAGGAAGAAAGGTATAAAAAAGTGGCAACAGCAGTGGACAAACACAACAAAAGGTGAAATAACAAAAGGCTTTTTCCCACAGGTCCAGGACAGACTGAACAACAACATTCCAGTAACTGCAAATTTCATAACAATATTAAGTCAACATGGAAAACTAAGGGCATATTATTACAGGTTCAGAATATTGGACAGTCCAATCTGCACTTGCAATAATGGAGGTCAGACCATTCATCACATTCTATGGGAATGCTCCAAATTAGACCAGCAGCGCAGTGACTTCAGAGTGAAAACTAAAAGTGGAAATAGCTGGCCTATAAACTTCAGTGACCTAATAAAAGAACATTTGAAACCATTGATTAGATTTGTAAATAAAATAGACTTTGAACAATTATAGTTAATATAGGAACATAATTGTAAATATGCACTTGGTAACAACTTACACATAATCAAAGAATTATATAATCCATGTAATATTACATAAGTAATGGGGCATGGAGCAATACAGCTAGGAAAAGCAACGCCCCTAGATTTGGTGAGACTGTCTTTTTGTTTGGAATATAAAAATGAACTAAGAAATTTCCTTCTGATTTTTAGGTAGTATACATTTGTATTCCATATATAGACTGGTTTTATTCCTCATTTAAAACATTATTTCTTTTAACCATTTTGGTACTTAAATGACTTTCTGAATCTCAGTCTAAAATGATGTTCTGTTGCTGCGTTGGGATTTTAAGTTTTCAGTTGCTTATATTTTGTCAGATGTAGGCTCATGCTTTTTTTTTTCCTGCGAGTATCCTGTTCAAACCCATTAGGTTTGATTTTTACAGAAATAAGTTATTGTTCAATGTACTTTTTCACTTGTGCCGTTGTATGCATCATAAAAGATGTCAAATTGCCTGTTGTATTCTGTTGACTAAAATAATCCAGAGAAGTAAAATAATGGGCAAATTACATGCAAATGCTGTATCTCTGTATGTATGCTGTGTTGCTTGCTCCACATACTTGGTCTACTGACCATTTTAAGAACCTATGGAATGCAAAGTGGGCTGTGTGAAACAGTTTGCTGCAGTTGGAATGAAACTATTCCAGTTGCTGCTGCTGCTTCTCAATAGAATTTATCTGTATAACAGTGAATATGAGTTTTAATATTAACAGTTGTTTACCTAGTATTTGTGTCATTGGTTCTGTATGTTTAACAGAATTTGTTTGTCCATTGTTCTCATTCAGTGCATTGAGGTTGATGCCCTAGAACTGGGCCTGAAAGTGCAAGGCAACTTTTTTAGAATGCATTAAATTAGAAATTTAATGGATAGAAGTTCAAGAGAATGCTACACAAAAGTGTGATTTTCTGAAGTTTCCAGTTAATTTAGGTGAACTTTTTTTCAATATTGTTTTAACTTATGTGATTATAAATTTTAATGTTCTCTCTTAGTTACCGAATTATACAATTTTAAAGCTGAATTAATTAGCCCATCCCAAAGCTTTAGTACACAGTTTTAAAAAACACTCTTTTTCAAAATTCTATCTCACTTACCTACTTACAACCTAAAATATGGCATATGAATTTGTTTTACTATCTCAGTTCAAGAGATTTCTAGTTTTTTTTTTTTAAGTTTGTATAGTTTTAAAACTTAATAATCCAAAAATCGTTTGAAAAAGAGCATTTGTGACAAATGTTTGTGTTTTCGGAACCTACATGATAATTTTTAGAAATATTGTGTGAAACATTTTGAAAAAGTGAATGTTTAAAAAAATTCCAAAAACCTCAAACCTCAAATTGAATAAGAGTTTTTATTCTGGAATTTTAACCCACATTATGTAAATATACGTGTTTATAATGGAAAAGTTCGAAATACATTTATAATTATGGTCCCAGCGTATCTTTAAAGTCATTAAATGTAGGTAAGTGTCAGTTTTTGAGAGACTTGTTCTAATTTTCAGTGTAACATCCCTTTAGCTGGACGTGTCACATTTTATAATGTGTAAAGTAAGCACAGAGTCCATAGAACTAACACATAGATTTTGTCTGCTGAGGAGGAGATATCAGGTTAACATCGGCCATGGCATTGTTCCAGTAACAGTAAGAATCGGGTCATTGGAAACAATTTGTCTCCAAATAGCTACTTCCGTTAGCCAATCGTTCGTTGCCTGTGTTTATAGCTGACAGTTATATAAATCAGAGCTGTAGCATTCATTTCTTATTATCGCAGCGCATTTCCTTGCAGTTGATAGAAAGCTGTCGTGAGGGGGGGGGGGGGAAGCAAAAGTCGAAGTTACCTAATAAAAATGGCGATACCATATGATCCAGAAGTAGAATGTTGAGTGCCTTAAACCATGAAAAGAGCTATACAATAAGGACCCTGCTCACTACGCCAGCAGGGTTATAAATAGTGCCCGGAATTTTACGTGGTTTAGGTATCCTACACCCTTAAAATAGGCTTTCTAAGGTTTTCGTTGTGGATCATTATTTTTTTATTATTAACATCAGTAGATATGGAAATTGTTCTTTCACACTGGCCGTGTTTAGGCTAAATTGTGGAAACGTAGAGTCAGACTGAAAAATTCAATGCCATAGCCGGGATTTGAACCACGGATCTTCTGGTTTCCTTCCAGCTGCTCTACCCTTGAGCTATTATGGCCTACGTGCCGATATGACACTAAATTCTCCAACTGACTCGTGTTTTCCCGGTAAACCACTAGGAGTTCTCATAAACACATGAGACAACTACCTTAATGGCGACTTACAGCGTTTAAGTACTTTAAGGCCCGGGCTTTATAGTTAACCACTATTAGGCCAATTAATGGAAATGTGGTTAATTAATGGTAATGTATGTATGTACGTTTCCACATCAGTAGATATGTTCTGGTTTTCTTCTCTTCCTACAGGCCTCCGATGTAGGTTTCTCCGTGCTGGATTTTTTTTTTTTTGACGCCAACACTAATTCTTTTTCTGTTAACCCTGTTTCACAAAAGCACACTATTGATAATCATAAAACACACAGAATATACTTTATACTATTCCTTTTATTTGTGTTTGTTGGCAATGTAGTTGACAACTAAAGGTCCACTTGTTTACACACGTGTCTGGCGTGAATGATTTCCTATTAATACTCCGTTTCTTTTTTTTTTCTATTTCAGAATGATTAATTTAGAGGTACTGGAAAGACACGCTGTGGGGTCGTTGAAGGGTTATCCTCCTCCGCGAAGGAGGGCCCTTCGACTCTTGCCATACCGGGACTAGGTCCCTTACTGGCATGGTGATGGGTAGTTAAAAGGGATGGTGGTTAGATGGTGGCGATTAAAGTGGAGATAAGTGTAAGAGTAAGGATGTTTGATTTATGGGAAAAGGACTTGAAGTTATTGATTTCCAAGGATAAGTCTGGGACGCTTGTATCTTTCTCCTGGATCAAGATCATATTCCCCGAGACCTCGGATAAGGTTATTGAAACTGGAAGGTAATTTTGCATAGAAGGCGTGGGATAGTTGCAATATGTAGTCAAAAAGTTTTGGGAAGGAAAGATCAGAATGGATATTATCATTTGGGATGTACCAATCGGCCGCAACTGCTGACCGAAGGTAGCGGTTCTGGAGAATCTGTAGTTTGTACAGATGGGATTTGGCCGCTGCACCCCAGACTTGGCAGGCGTAAGTGATTGCAGCTCTGAGTACCTGCTTAAATAGCAAAAGTTTGTTGCTAAGCGTCATAGCTGATTTTTTGTTGTACAGGGGATAGAGCATGGCCATCCTTCTGTTTATTCTGTTTGCCACGGTTGTTATATGCTCCTTCCATGTCAGATGCATGTCCAAAACTACACCTAGGTAGCTGGCATGTGTGGACCAAGGAATGTCCGCTCCTGCTAACTGCAGATTTTGTACGTCCTGGAGGGGTCTTCTAGTGAAGGTGACGGCTTGAGATTTGGTGGCGTTTAGTTTCAACCGCCAGGTGGCGAACCAGACGTGTAGCATGTTTGCGAAGATTTGGGCTCGCTGCACTGCATTTTCGTGCCGCTTAGATGCTACTGTGATGGCTGTATCATCAGCAAATAAGTATAGGTTGCAGCCCCTTAGGGTTGGAAGGGTGTTTATGTAAGTGAGGAAGAGCAGAGGACCAAGGACACTACCTTGAGGTACCCCTGCATTTATGAAGTAGGTATGAGACAGGATGTTGTCTTTTGATACAACGAAGGTGCGGTTTTTGAGATAATGATGAAGTGTGTGAATAAGGTATGACGGGATATTGTAATGTATAAGGCGATGGAGAAGACCTTCATGCCACACAGTGTCGAAGGCTTTGGAGATGTCTAGGAAAAGGGCTACAACATAGTGACGGTTGTTAAAACCTCTAACCACCTCATCCACGATGCGCAAAAGTTGATGCGTGGTGGAGTGTTGCCGTCGAAAACCAAATTGTTCAGGACGCAGGACATTATGTTGGTCTAGCAAGTTTTCAAGGCGTAGTTGGAGTACCTTTTCATAGAGCTTGCTTATCGTAGGAAGGAGACTGATGGGTCTATGACTGCTTACTTGTTGTTGGTCTTTGCCAGGCTTCGGGAGGGTTATGATTTTAGCATGACGCCAAGCTACCGGGAAGTAGGCTAGTACTAGTAGGCTGTTGAATAGGTGCACTAGTAGTAAGATCCAAGAGTGAGGTAGAGCTTTGAAGGCAGCGTAGGGTACGTTGTCGACACCTGCTGCTTTGTATGGACGCACAGATTTGATTATATTCCTCACTTCAGCTACACTTGTTGGCTTCACATCATCTAATATGTGTGGTGTGCTGAGATACTGCCTTACAGACGCTGTAATTTCATCTGAAATCTCTTGATCGACAGATTCGGCAGGGTGGAATGAGGAGGCAAGATGTTCTGCCATGATTTCCACTTTATCTCTTACTGATGTAGCAACTCTCCTGCCATCAGTAAGAGGCGGATCAGATTTAGGGATCCCTAGAAGTGCCTTTGACATTCTCCATAAAGATCTGTCTTCTACATCAAGAGAACACAAACGCCTCTCCCATTCAGCGTTACTGTGTTCGAGTAGTTCTAGTTTTACTAGATGTTGCAACCGGTTCCATTCACGTTTGTGAATAGGGTTGCGTGTAAGCTGAAAGCGTCGTCTTGCCTTGTTTTTATCAGCAATAAGACGCCTTAGTTCACATGGGAGAGGTTTCCTGTAACTAAATGTAGTGCGCCGTGGTGGAGTGGCTTGGTCCATGATAGCTGTCATTGTGGTTGTGATGTTAGTGGCCAGTTGTTCAGCTTCTTCAAAGGTGTTACAAGGTAGAACCTCAGCAGGCTGCAAGGCCATTAGTTCAGTGTACTTACTCCAGTTTGTGTGTCTTGGATTAAGTGAGATAGGGGGGGGCCTTAGGAGTAGCCCGACCCTGATAGAGGAACAGGAGAGGGTAATGATCTGAAGAGAGTTCAGGGATTGACATGATTTTGGGGTGGCCGCGGATGTTTTGCAGTAATGCGAAGTCCAGCCAGTCTGGCGGACGGCGATCCCCATAGGATATGGTGGGTGATGTGGTACTACATGTTTCACAAGCACTTACCTGTCAAACTACTCCCAAGAAAACACTTATGATAGATAACCACCGAAACATTTTCCGGCATTAAGGATTTTCTGTCATCACGTAGTAGGTATATTCTTAGGTTGAAGAAAAGGTTTTCTTCACAGAACACATCATTGTTGCGTGGATCATAGATTCTAAAGCGGTTCTAAGGTTAATATTCCTGTATTTAAATAAACAAACATTTTGTTACTTAAATGCAGTCCATTGCTATGAATACACCAGCGCCGCCGGTGTGTAGGAATTTCGTCTCGCATGAAGTCTTTTACATACCAGTAAATCCGCCACTTTTAAACACACTTTAAGACCATAGGTCTGTGTCGAGTTTCAACCCGCGAACTCGGCATCTGTAGACGAGCGCCTAACAATTTTTCTGCATATAAGTCTTTTACATGCCAGTAAATCCGTCACTTTTAAACACACTTTAAAACCAGGGGTCTGTGTCGAGTTTCAACCCGCGAACTCGGCATCTGTAGGCGAGAGCCTTACAATTTTTCTGCATATTTTTTCCCTCCAGTACTTAGTAAATCAGGTTATGTTTTGAAATTCGGGATCGCATCTGTCACTAGCCGTTTGTAAGCCAAAGTTTGGGAAGGCAGAGAAATTGAAGCGATTTGAACCATGCATTCTGTGAACTATTCCTTAGCGATGCTACCCCTCCAGAGTCACTACAAAAATCAGGTTTTATAACGTCTGATGAAGTGATTCCACGCATTCTATCATTAAATTTCGGACCCCCCCCCCAAAAGAAATAGATTATGCAACTGTATAGTGAAGGATCCATGGTGTTGATCTTTAAGGCATCCAGGTTACTCAGTTTTGCTGTATGCGACGATGCGTTGTCATGGTGTAAAATTATACTTTCTTTTGGGCATTTTCACCCACTTTTTCAGATATTTGCGGTAAACATACATATGTGTACCAATTGGCAGCAATATGACCCATTTTAGAAAGATGGAAAAAGAAGTAACCATCTTTTTACCAGCACTTACCAGATTGTTGTAGGATTAGGTTTTGTTTGAGTTCCTTGGCTTTACTTTTCAGGATCATATTAAATCCATGGTTCATCACCAGTAACGATATTCCAAACCAAATTTGAAGGGCTGCCTTTTATTTTTGCCAAGTATTTCGTGCATCAATCAATATGTTGTTTCTGAGCAGGAGTCAGTTTATGTGGAGTCCATCGACAATAACATTTTCTGATGTTAAACTGTTGGTGTAAAATGTATCGGATTGGGCTCATACTGCTGCCCATCACCAAACAAATTCATAAATGCCCGTCGATATTCTTAAAGTATTGCTCGAGCAGTGGCAATATTTTCACCAGTAATAGCAGCTCTTAGGAATTTTTTCACAAATTCGTCTCTAAGAAAAATAAACCAATCTCAGTAGAATCCACTGCACCAATTGTAAATTGTCTGAGACTTCACCAAATGTAGTTCTAAACCTACTTTTACGTTATTTAGGCGTTAATGACATTTTAAGATCATAAAACGCCCGGAAGTATTCTAAAGTCAAATAAATTTTTGGGTGAACAGGAAATTGTTATATTTGATAGCTGCTTCGCATTGTTTCGCGAGTTGACTGCCTTTTTTATTTTATTGATTTGCTCTGTTAGTTAATTTAAACAAATACTTTAGAAACAGGACATGCTGAAATTTTAAGTGTCAACTGCCATATCTTAAAAACGATTTCATTAAATATACATTGTGTGCTCTATATGTCCTTTTCAGGAAAATGCAGTTAAGTTTCTAACTTGTTTGAGAATAAAAACAAGTAGGGGTTGAGTAAGCCATTTTACACGTGCATACGTTCGTGCCAAGTCAAACAAGTTATAACTCGCTTCCATTTCATCCATAAATAAAAGGAAGATGACAAATTTTGATTATGTTCTCAACAATTCTATAAATATTGTTTTTTGCATACTTTCTGAAAGTATTCCTACAAAAGGTCTGTGTCTATGTACATTAGTTTGAGAAAAAATGTTTCCATAAATGATTTAATTACTCGTTTCGTTGTAAGTACCTACCTAGAGGATACAGGAAACACGATAAACAAATAATTATAAACGGTAATTGTAAGTTGGACTTGAAATTTCCTATTCTTCTCACTACATCTTGAGAAACAAACGAAATGTGACAGCTCTTCAAAACAATTATAGCATGTTGAAAGATTCAAGTCAATAACGTTATACTTATATGGAGGAAATGACTGTTACTAAAGTTATTTGGATTTTTTTTCCCAACAGATCTAGTTTTCGTAGACTAATCATGCAAAATTTATGTTGAATGAAGAGCACTTCACAGGATATTTCCAAAAAATTCAAGGTATACAGTTTATTAATTATTTATATATCTTAAATATATGGTATTTTAATCAAAATCGTTACAGCGACTTTTTGGAGAAAAAATAAGTTTTATGGGTAGTTTAGGTAAGGCAGATTATCTTCAAAGTTCTCGTGTCATTGTGACGAACACTGACTGAGCGGGATAGTTCAGGCTGTTTCGCCAGTAACCCACATTCGGCAGGCTCGAGTTCGATTCCCGTGGCTGACCTAACTACACCATGGACTTTTTCGGGGGGGGGGGTTGCTGAGTTGCCAGGCGACTGCTGGTTAGGTTAATTACATCTCCCGAATTTCCTGTCCTTCCATTTTATCTCCATTATAATCTTTCATCTGGTTGTCCCTTTCAGGCTCGAAGTGTCGGCGGTAGTCTTGGCAGTGCATGGCAGGAACTGCTCATAGTGAACCAATTCCTCCTCCGGGAGGATGGGTTGCCGGACTCCGAACCCAGGTCTCGTGGCGGGACAGTTTCCGAACCAGAGTAGGGTTTCTGTGCCGAGTCTCCTCGGAACTAATCCAGTTATCCAATTATCTAGACACACACTGCCTCCCTCTCATGTCTGTCTCTTGCTAAAATGTCAGTTCTCATTCCCGGGTCTCCAAATATGTATTTCGGTGAAACCTTCGATATCGGATTTTTTAATTAATTTAACGCAATACTTCCCGTACATGGTGGAGGAAGTTAAAAGGGTCTCATTTGTAACCTATTTTTCTGCAAATTGGTTTGTGACATATTCTCTTCAGCTAGATTGGAAAATTAGGCTTCAGGTGAATACTGAAAAGCCAGCTTTAAGTGAGGCATTAAAATATTTTTGAAATGTGAATTATTAAGATTGGTATAATGTATTAAATTTGCCAAATTCAAAAGGGACGCTATAGCCTCGCTGTTGATTCTTGACAGAACCCGCATGTCTGATTTTGGACCGTGAGCTACTTCGGGTAGGTATATGTGTCATGACCCAGAATGGGCGTTTCATACACATGCTATGGTAAAGCACACTGTTCTGATTGCTCGGTAAGTATGCAAATAAAAAAAAATTAGGCCTGAGTTTTCAGTCGAAGCGCCTTACAGGTTAATATCTTGAATTAGGATATCAGTTTCTGACTTAGCATGCAAGTAATCGAAAGTAAAGAAAACTATGATGATTTCTATAAAACTAATATTTTTATGTTAAGCAGCAGTTATTTCCTGGATTTGTCTTACCACTTTCGATAATTTTGAAACTTGTGTGGCATTTTTGATTCAGGCTGCTTCAATATTAGGGATTGCCTGGAATATTTAAGAACATACAGGGATCAGAGAATATTCAGTGCGTTTACGGGTATCTCGCTACAGTGACTCAAGCTGTAAGAACATCGGCGTTTGTAAGGTCGATTCCAATCTTTTGAGTAATAAAACGATTTCTGATGAGAAACTTTTACTTGTAAGCCTATTTATTTCAGAAGCAAAATTGTGTTCGTTAAAATCTGCACTTATAATTTTTTAAATGCCAAAATACTTTCATGTTGCTATAGGTATCTCCTGATTTTACCTTTCTTACTGCATTGGTACTACACACTGCTTCATCAAAAACATTTTTGTATCCATTTTTACAACTTACAATCTATTACATAAAACATGAACTCCCCTTCTTAATCGGATCAAGCAATCTAGCAATATCTATTTTCGGCGTAAGTATAGATGAGGTATGCTAATGTGACCCGTGGTGTCATTCTTCTATTTTTCTCCCCCACTTCGTTTTGCGGGTAGTTGGGCTTATGGCAACGCAGTATTAAGAGAGTATGTAGAAGCTCATTGGGTGGTAGAGAAACCGAAGAACAAAAGAGGAGTATGGATTAAAGCTCACATCCTCTCTATTGGTATATATCCTTGGTCTAGGTGGAAGCGCCTCTTATTTCTTTGTATCCAAAATATTTTCATTTTAGAAAATACCCAATAGTCTTACCACGGTCCTCATTGGAACTGCATATTGAACCATCAGAACCATTTTCTGCTTCCAGTTTTGCAAAATTATAATTCGTTACACACATCTGAACTCCTCTCCTGCTAAACATAGGTGGAAAAGATAATGGAGGTGATAATTCGAATCAAGCAATCTCTCAACACATATTTTTCGGTACAAGTCTATAATCTGTTTCGAACTACAACGGATCCTGTTGTAAACATACCGGGAGGAAGAAAGAGACGTACTATAAACAAATGATTTTTGCTCCTGTAAACACCCATTAATTTATCGAGATTTAACTGTATTGGAACACCACAGTGAAGCGAAAAATTATTAAATTTTAGATGAGTCGTATTTTTTACACATCTGCTTCACTTTCGTATTTAATTTATATAGTCTTGCAAGGGTAGGGTTGTCCGGTTTGATAGTTTTTTGTTCTGTAGTTGTTAAAATTTTACTATTAATGATGGTTTTTTGTACATCTTTTATGCATCGGTTGAGTGGATTAGAATCTATTTCCTGGAATTCTTTTTGTTGTAGTAACTCTAACATTTTTTCTTTGTATGTAGCTGTATCTAAGATTACTATTTTGTTCCCTTTATCAGCCCTTGAGAAGATTACATCCTTTTTCCTTAAAGATTTAATTATCTGAATTTGTTTCAAATGTTTTTTTGGCTTTTTATTTATTAATTTTCCTCCACATTTTCCCTCCCGTTCGTTTACGTATAGGTATATCGTTCTCCCTTCCCATATGTTCACAACAGGTTCGTTCTAGTTTGAAACATATAATAAATTTCGTTCTAAACTAAGTGGAAACAAGGGCAACACTGTGTTACAGTTAAATAGGGAATAACCATACGTTAAGTGAAAACCAGCATAACATTGGAGAAGAAAATGGTAGCATTTGCAGCAATCGCTAAGTCGATGATCATCCAAGACTTCCAAAGGTGCTTAAAAGTATAAAAATGGTTTATAACTTCCCATCTCTGAAGATTACCAACGATCCATTGTATCATTCGAAGCATTGATGCTAAAATTCAACAAGATTCCCTTATTGTGTGAAACTACTTCAAACGAAATCGAAGTCATGCAAACTGAGATAGGTTGTAACAGTACAGATTCTTCTTAGGTGAGGGTAAAGGGCTTTAAAGTATGTTAATTTCAGAAAAT
The DNA here is from genome assembly GCA_030765055.1 of Mantis religiosa. Taxonomy (NCBI): domain Eukaryota; kingdom Metazoa; phylum Arthropoda; class Insecta; order Mantodea; family Mantidae; genus Mantis; species Mantis religiosa. Next base: position 82,481,314 of record CM060950.1, on the reverse strand, counting down.
AGGCAGTTTTCAGCTCTACTTAATAGATTACTAAAAGAACTTGCACATAAATTACCCAAACAATAAAGTTCTCTACCATTTTTATTAGGAATATTTGGAATGATATATTCGTGTTTCAACGTGCCAGAATACATATTTTAAGAAATACGTTGGAGTAAAATGACACTAAAGGTAAATAAAACTGCTACATTAGGAAAAAATTAAACATTTATACTTTACTAGAAATAAAAATGTAATATATTCATATATTTTATTCAAGTACAAAGATAATAATTGCGTAGAAAAAGATTAGTGTATTATTCCATTAATGTCCTCCGATAACCCGATTTTTATTGGTAAAGCGTTATAACTTTATTAAACATGTTAAATACAGAATTGGAGAAAGATTAAATTTGGAACGTGTAATATTGCTGAAGTTGAATGTTAATTCGATTGCTTGGGAGGATTTGTTTCCAATTCCAAATATTACAACATGCTACTCAGGTGGTAACAACAATAATGTTATCAGCGGTAAGACTGAGAAAACGTGAAAAACATCGTGGCTGCATTTAACTCTAAACTTAGATAGGCAGGACATGCAGTTCAGAAGTGTTTAAGTTCTGGCCAAGTTTCTTGCTCGGGAAGGATAAATCTCCTTGGGACAGTAAATATCGGGGTTGTTAGTGTGTAATGTATATGATTTCTGCGTGCCTTTGTCAAATTTTGAGGATACACCATTGAATGTCATATTAAAAGGGCAATTCGCAAGCAAACAACACATTACCAGGTTGTACCCCAATTATGACTATAATTCCAATCCTGTCCTCTGTACTCCCGCATTCAAGTTTCTCTTAAGTGGATTTCATTCACCAAGTAGTTGAGTAGAGGTTTCAAAAGTTCATGGAGTGTGAAGACGCTACAGGAAACATTTTCAAGTCGTCACCTCTAATGTTAGGGTCAGGATAGTGGGCGGAACCAGTGTTGCGTTTCATGAAGGTACAGTGCAGACAGTATCGCGACAATCCAGTTAAGTATAAGGGCTGTGGTCACAGGCTTTATTTATTAGATGGACATGGTTCACCGCATAGGGTAATCCTCGTGTAGGTTGACTTCAAATTAAGACGTCATTGAGGGTGACACGTGTAATGTAATCACTAACGTAGGGTGTAAAAACGTTGGTAGGTATTTTCTCTTGCTACAGCTATACCCAATTGCACCGCTGCTGACGGATATCCTCGATTAACACGTCTCATATTCGTTAATAACATTTGTCCAAGAGAGGTTTCAGACAGTGCTCAATGCTACTTATTTCTAACATATATGACCCGAGTTTCGGCGTGCCTCATAATTTTAGTTACCTGGCTCTTTACTGCAATAGTAACAATGAAGTTGTTCTCCTTAAGACTACAACCTCTTAGTCATATTCAGTTTTAGCAACAATTACTTTGAAATTTTTCGTAGCGTTTACATTTTTCTTTGAAGGACCTAGAAGGATGCCCTAAACATGCCCTTTTCGTTCAAATATTTGTTTTGATACAAAATTAAACGAGTAGATAGGTCTGCTGCCCTAGTTAAATTAGCACATGACATATATGATTGTATTAATATCCTACAGCTTTAAAAGTCACATGCACACGTTGGGATGAAAGATTCCAGTAGGCGAAATACACGACCATTTCACAGATTAGTATCGAACATGAATGCTGTAAAGAGAGCTTGTGTAGCAGCATTCTGGTACCATTTGATATCGGAATTGTTGAGGGTAAGGTTTGTAATATAAAGAAATAATAGGGAAATAGATAACTAATAAGATTGAAAATAAAATACTTTCCATAAGTTAAACGCAAAGTAAAATGTAACATGCCGGTTTTGGGTATTAACTAGGCAATGTAGATGTCAGATGATGGGAGTCATTAGCGAAATTAAAGATCGGTTGCAGGCAATTAGGTCAGCGCATGTCGGTAATTGAGTTTACAATGAAATCTAGTCAAATGTATCATTTAACTCCAGCTGGTCCTGGAATTCGTATGTTAAACTATCGCAGACATTGCTAAGCACGTGAATAACATTCTGGAAAACAGAACGGAAATCGAATCCTTAGGTTTGGGAGTCAAAGAACGAAAATTGTATTTTATATGCGAATAAGGAAGGGGTTATAATTGGTATGCGTGATGCTTCTAGGCGGGACGTAAGTTCTTACGTTAACAAACGAGCGTGCATTTGTAAAATTCGGTATTTTCTTTCGAGTTTTACAGCCTTGCAGAAGTGTTTACGGTGATCTATTATCGGCCACTGTATCGCTTAAAGACGGCGCTTGAGTGTAATAAATTTAGTGATCGCGGCGAGGAAACTTCAAACTTGGTATTTTGCGACTCACGACAAAGATACGTTACATTATCATTACGCGAAGTTATTTTTGATACTAAAATATTAACCCGACAGAATTTAGCAGCTATGATATATAGTTACAGCTTCAGGTGATTGAAACAGAATCAGCTTGAGTTCTCAACTTCAAACAGTCGGCAATACACCCCAAATGACACTATTAGCCTTCAATAAATGTATGTATCGGGCAGCTAAACTGGTGTTGTTTACTTTCAAACCCACCCATGCATACCCTGAGATCATCGTTGGAGCAGCTGGCAGGGAATACACCGAAAAAAAGATTGGGACGGCGTCAAAGATGACACACATTATGCTAATGTTAAAGACAATGGCAAAGAGATTCTAGAATTCCACTACGAGAGGAAAGGGAAGACAGCGTTGTAACCATGTATTTTACTGCTTTGCTATAGCAGAAGTAGTATAGACACAGATGGATGTCTGTCCAAGAGGGATTGCATTATGACAGGGAACGAAATGTCCCACTATTGAATATGTTAATACAGGTTATTTATGTACAACGCACTGATTCACATTTAAATGTGACGGAAGCCTAATAATCAAAATCAGCCAAAACAATCTCATAATTTAGTGTAGACACTATCTACGCTGATGTCACTCTGATGCGACTAGAGTATCTCCTCCGATGATGAACCATCCACTTCTGAAGTCAACTGCCGGCCTCACGCTCACATGCACATGCAGCGGTGGGTGATAAACCTACCAAGAAGATATGCCAGTCATGAGTCCGTAGCTAGAATGTTGATTCTCGTAATCCAGTCATAGCTCATCATATTCTTCAACACGCTAAGTGCCCGCCTTGGTAGCGTGGTGGTAGCATGTCTGCTTCACGTTCAAGAGGTCCCGAGTTCGAATCTCGGTCAGGGTGAGTTGCCTGGATAAGTTTTTTCCGGGGTTTTCCCTTATCCTGTAAAGACGAATGTCGGGTTACTCTACGCTCCATGGACCCCGGACTTATTTGAGCATCATTTCATCCATTTCATTCATCGTCCGATATGACTTAACGTTGGAGGACGTACATTAAAAAAAAAATAAACACGCTGAGTAGGCACCGAGTTTACGTGCGTTTCGAAGAACCTGCACTCCCCACTGGTAGTTTCGAACCCAAGCGCTCTTCTTAGCCAAGGCGCGGGACCTGTACTTGTGGATCACTGAAAATCTTTAATGGAACCGATGTAGCAAAGGTCTAATGTCGGTGGATGTGCCATTCTTAATCACCTGTCGATTACATGTTAGACAAATGGATCGAATACAATACGTAGTCATGCTGCGGCCTGCCTGATTTGAGCCTGTTGTACTTACATGTAATGTTTGGGGTTTACCCAGGAGTAAGGATGCACAAGAAAAGGCCGCAAAACCGCTTTAATTCCCAACATAGAATATGAGCCGCTTGTCATATCGTAATACATAACTCGTGTCGACATCGACGCGGAAGCACGTCTCCACCAGTGCCCTCAGGCGGAAGAACCTCATTTCCACTCTAGCATCATTATAGCACGAATGTATACTCTTGGTCAACATGTGGATGTGGCACTAGAAGAAGGCATCAACGTAGGAGATAAACTAGCTAGTTTAAAACACAGTGCTCTTTTGTGTTATGACTGCTATATGTTCTAAATGAAACAAGGAGACATTTAAGGCATTGAAGATAATTGAGTTGTAAGAACAACAGAAATTTGTCATCAGCAAGCGCCTTTACGAATTATAAATCCTATTCGAACACATTTAGAATATCCAAAATAATTATATAACAGCGCTTTATATAAAATTAAACGAATATGTAAGCGGGTAACGTAAAATTCGCTTCACGATATTAGTTTTACCTAATCTCTGATTTCACTTGAGAATTCTAACATCTCTCACATAACACTACTAAATGGGCTGCCTAGAATAAAGCGCCTTGTCTGGATATAGATATATTGTATACAATGTCCTAAAAGTAATAGTTAAATTTAACATTACTCGACTAAAATAACTTAGTTTTGCAGGTTGTTTATAAGCAAAGGCTTCTTTGCAAAATAGAATAGTTGAAAAGATCCTTATTATTTCTTGAACCTCTGAAGTTGTGTTTTACCTTAAATTTATTTAGATTCAAGAACTTTATGTGCAGTTCCCCATTTTATCGGAGTGTTTTTTTTTTCCATATAAAATCTTAATTTCCGAATCAAAACTGAGGATAAGTAGCAAGCTACAAGTAGTGTTCATGATTTTATACAAGAAGCTGCTGATATGTAGAGGTGCTTAAGTTTTATTTTGGTCGTAACTAAACCTGCGTTGCCCGCCTCGGTAGCGGGGTGGTAGCATGTCTGCCTCACGCTCAAGAGGTCCCGAGTTCGAATCTCGGTCAGGGTGAGTTACTTGGATAAGGCTTTAACCGGGGTTTGCCCTTATCCTAAAGACAAATGTCGGGTAACTCTAAGCTCTTAGGACCCTGGACTCATTCGAGCATCATTTCACCAATTCGATTCATCGTCCGATATGACTTAACGTTGGAGGACGTAAATTACAAAAAATAAATAAATAAAAATAAACCTGCGTTGGCAGCTGTTCTGAGTTCTGACTGCTTTAATGCGTGCTGGAACAATTTTCAAGTAGGCAAGTAAATTATAAGATGCATGCTGTATAAGTTTTTAGTTTAACGAATTGTAATAAAATCATAAATATAATTTTTGAATCTGCAATTCATTTAACAACTTTTAAGACTGTTCAAACAGACCTACACATGATTAAGTGTGCATTTGTACAAATTGAACGAAATATGTATATTCTTACATTCATGGCAAAAGAGCTTGTTCAGAGATATACGACGAGGGCGACACTGAAATATTTTAGAAAATCAATGATTCCTTTAAAAATAGTTTTGTTTTTGTTTTATGTTTTTTGATCTTTAGCATCAATACCACATTAAATATAGATAGCCAGTTTTTAAACAATGCCACTTATCCAGGAGAAGGGCCACGCCGTGGCTCAGTGGTTAGACCGCTTGGCTCTCACCAAGGCGGCCCGGGTTCGATCCCAGGCGACCGCAAAGTGAGATTTGTGGTGGACAACACGGCGTTGGGGCTGGTTTTCTCCGGGACCTCCGGTTTCCCCCGCCATCTCATTTCACCGGTGCTCCATCTTCATCTCATGCATCATCAGTGTCACCGCCTGCGGCGCCGTATGTAGTAAAAGCGGGCGTTAAACACTACACATTTCATTTTATTTATCCAGCAGAACTTCAGAGAGCAGGTTTTAGAATGTTTCAGTATTTTATTTAATGACGAAGGTAATTCTACGCATTTTATCTTTGACTTTTGAAAGCGTAAAAACAGACTTTTGAAAGCGTAAAAACATAGATGGCAGCTGAATTAGCTGAAATTTGCAGAGATTAACAATTTAAACATTGAGTAGCAGTAGGAAAACAAAACAACCGTATTTAGCAACAGTAACTACGCCCTTTTAAACACTTGAGGTTGTTGAGATTTGAGCCCGTATACATAAGCGCCTGCAGCAAATAGTCTAATTTCTAATAGTTCTAGAACTAATATTTTTTTTTTGTTCCATTTATACCCCTCCTATAACTGCAAAGGTCATATCAGCGGCCGTTCTCCTTTGGAAAATATCGAAGGTGTTAACTCGTATTCTTTGGTTTTTAATAATTAGATCACGCACACATTCGTACTGCCAAACTCTGGAGAAGATGAGGAATTATCTTGGTCGGAGAAAAATCCCCATCCCCACCGCTGGGAATCGAACTCGGGGACCCTAGCACGGCAGGCAGATGCTCTACCGACTGAACTACGGGACCAGCCGAATATTTGTTTATTAAATCTTTAGCTAGGGCTAACAAACCTATTTAGAACAAGTTGTGCAACCATATATGTTTCATAAACTTGTGTCTTATGAACAGTGTCTCGCTACAGGCTTGGTTTAGCCCATTCTGTAATTAGATTGACGTCGAAACTAAGGTGTCCACAGTAGTAAAGTGAAACCAGCTCCTGTTACGTGATTTAATCACACGGGGAAGATATTCTGATGCCAGAGATTGGCTAAAGTTAGATATAAATCGATTTCTACTGGATGGAAGCAGGGTAGTGACGAACTCTACTTCAGCCAATTTAAGAATGCAACCGTTACCCCGTTTCCATCCAGTACTAATCGATTCATATCTAACTTAAGCCATATTTACCGTAGAATAAATTGTGATAGGAGCTAGTTCCTCTTCACTGATGTGAACACCTTAATTGCGATATCAGTCTAGTTATAAAGTTTACTATACTCATAGGGCCAGTCACATCTAAATTCATATACATTCAGTATATCAAATTATTTTTTGTTTTAATGAAATATTTAGCAAATTTGTCAAAATAAATCCATTACGAGTTAGGTGGCGAAATTTGCCCTTTTAAACAATACTTCGCATGTGATACATAACAATTTAACTTAAAAGGTGTGACAGTATTTCGGGAACGGTTAATTCTACAGCGTTATTTGACTTCAATTGTGTTTTGATTAGATTTGCCTTTTTCGTAAGTTTCTGGTCCGCACCTATCGCTTTAAAATCATGCAAAACTCATTCGCAATGAAGAGGCTATACAAGAGCAAATTTTAGAGTAAAAGCGAGCTAAAATAATGCATGTAAAGGTTTATTTGTGGTCTGTGATTACCCTCACAATCATCTCCTGGTGTCTTTATAAACATTTTATTAACGACGCTGTACATTTTCAGGATCATGTCAGTGCCGCCTCTGAGTTATAATTTCGTCCCACAGGAGTTTTTAACATGCCAGAAAATCTACTGGCATGGGGCTGTCACTTTTAAGCTGTCACTTAAAAACAATCTGTCTAGGCGGGATTTGAACGCGCAACCTTGGGATCACGAGGAAGCCTGGCGCACTTGTGCGGCATTTGACTCGTATGAAATTTGGAGTTTATCGAATCTTATGTTTTTTAATTTGCTATGCATACAGTTTTCTAAAGTTCCTTTGGTTTTAGTGAAACCGTATATTTCGATGAAATTGCCACATCGATCTTTGTTTGGAACACAATACCTATTGTACTGTAGGTAAACGGCAGAGAAAGAAAATAAACCTAAATAAAAGAATTGTCCAATCATTGCAGCTGTTTTATATCTGAGATTTTGTGGAGTGTACATTTAAAATGACAATAAAAAACTCTTTGGAGGATTCAAACTCCTGTTGATGCACGCTGGCTTTTATTTTAGTAACATAACTGTTGTATCCAACTTAAGTTACCACCTAGCGGTTCAGTTGATGTTCAGCTTGTTAGTTCTGTTGATAGTGTCGCACCGTACCTTAGTAACATTTTGATGATTATTGAATTCATTAATTTCTTAGGATAGTATGTAAACGCTTGCTAGAAATTACTACCTAACATTCTATCAGTTCTGAATGAAATCCGGGACCGACGATTGTGAAGCGTTCATGTACAGGTTGCATAAAACTAAATTACAAGGGGCTGTTGGAGCGCCTGGTATGTAGTAGTCTAGAGGTATTTTATTTTCAATACTGATCATATATACATACTGATCATGCGTTTTGTTCTTATATGTTGCAGGACAGCATCATGAGGAACACATGGCACATCGGGATTTTCCAACTTTCATTCATCTTCTGCGTTATTTCTTCAGCGGCTTCGGCTAAACCTGGTAAGTCACAAGAATTCGGAGTTAAATCATAGTAAATGGAGAATATGTAAATGTATGTATAAAATAATCATAGTATGACAAAATAGAGTTGAAATCATACCGGAGGGCGCTGATGACCTCGTAGTTGAGCGCCCTTATATACACATCACGGTCATCATTAGGCTGAGGATTTCGTAAGCGCTAACGCCAGAAGGGACGGAAATTAGGTTGAGCAGCAATTGGAGTATAAACAGTGCCGTCAGAGGCTCTACCCTTAACCTCACTCCCTGGACAGTCTGTGCACATGTACATTGCACCTTGTCCTGTTGTCTATTGGCGGAATCGATGTCAAATATTATCGTTTTGATCTATCACGGCTAGCGATGTAGAGTACAGTTTTTTACGATATAAGGAATATCTTATTGCAAATTATGAAAGATTCACCTTCAGTAACTTCAAGATGCACATGGGGATTCACTGCAATTAGTGCATGCATAGGAGCAACTAACAATAAAAATGTACATCTTATGGAAGATACTAAAGATGCAACCTAAGATACTCTTGAAAATGCATAGCATGCATATTAAAATACACAAATGCATTGTATTTTAAAACGATATACGTGTTCATATTAAACAAAATTGTATTCTAAGTATTGTCAAGATAAAATAAATATTGGATAGGACACGTCCTTGCTGTATACATTGTTTGCAGCCTATATATTATGCAAGGTAATACGAAATATGTAAATATGAGGCAGCAAATGTTTCTTACCCGATAACATTGCAATGTTGTAGTTTTTTATTCACCCAAATATACGCTTGCAACGGTCAGCTGATCGTGCTCCCTTCCTTACCCGTAATTCATATCCACGGCTGTTTACATCAGAGGAAGATAGCTTCGGGAGTTGCGACATTTTTCAGCCGGGAGCGAGGCCTACAGTGCTTGTGACGTCAGGCAAGAGCCGTGTAGTACCAAGTTACTTATATTAATGGAGCTGTGAGTACAGAATCTGAGGGTTCAGTCAGGTGTAGTGCAGTCGATGACAACAATGTAGCTGCCACGTAAATGGAACTTAAATTTACAATGTGGCGATTTATTGAAGGACAAATATACACACAAGAAAGACTGGGATGATTTTGACAAAAATGTCCCCCAAACCAGATTTCCGAGATTGTATACACTTGCTGCAAGGACATTGTGTATGTTTGGCTCGTCATATGTGTGCGAACAATTTTTTTTCTATTATGAAATTAGCTATGTCCAAACCCTGAAGTACCTTGTCGGATCGCAATCTTAACATGCAGCCTTCGATTACAAATTTCTCAGACATTACGTTATGAGATTGATAAACTAGTTAAAGAAAAACGAAACAGAAGGTGTCGGAAAATATCCACGTAATTTTTTTCTGAATGGGTCTCTAATTTGCAGAGAAAGTTACTTTAATTTACTTTATTTACTTTATAACGTGCCTGACCTTCAGATAAACTACGAGTCATATATATAAAATGTGACCAGTTGTGTAATTATAGCACTTAAAATTAATATTACAACACCCAAGATGTAAGTTTTACGTATTATTATTATTGTTATTATTATTATTATTATTATTATTATTATTATTATTATTATTATTATTATTATTATTATTATTATTATTATTATTATTATTATTATTATTATTATTATTATTATTATTATTATTATTATTATTATTATTATTATTATTACCTGACACGTTTTCTGTCTTTCCTACGCTATCGGAACCCCAACTACTCAAACTGTTTCCTTCCTCTTGGGTAGCAGAAATCAGCGCGGTGACGTCACATGCTAACCTGCCTTTCGTGCGGGGGCATATTTGGGAGTTAGAGCTGACGTAGCTGACGTCACACAGCCGCTACCTGTCTTCCCCTGGTTTTACATTTTGTTCGACGAATGCTTTGTCTGTAGGCAACCTGAAGCAAGCTTCTTGCGAAATTTGCAGCCTAATCATCATACTGTGACGAAATAGAGTTGAAATCACACCGGTATATCGACGTTGTAAATATATAAGAATTATAGTTTTGCTAATTCTTGCCTTATTCGGAAATTCCACTAAATGTTGATGAAGAGTTGGATTAACTCCTTCACCTGGATAAAACATGTATTAAGATTTCTTTGTTGCGTTGTGTAACTTTATTATAAATGGGAATCACCAGCCGTATTCACACAGAGTATATTCAAACGTACCCTGGTGAAGTGGCCCCTTCCACGTTTACACTTCGCAAGATTGTGTGTGTGTGTGTGTGTGTGTGTGTGTGTGTGTGTGTGTGTGTGTGTGTGTGTGTGTGTGTGTGTGTGTAGTGTTTAACGCCCGCTTTTACTACATACGGCACCGCAGGCGATGACACTGATGATACATGAGATGAAGATGAAGCACCGGTGGAATGAGATGGCGGGGGAAACTGGAGATCCCGGAGAAAACCTGCCCCAGCGCCGTGTTGTCCACCACAAATCTCACTTTGCGGTCGCCTGGGATCGAACCCAGGCCGACCTGGTGAGAGCCAGGCGGTCTAACCACTGAGCCACGGCGCGGCCACAAGATTGTGAAGAAATTCGAAATCACTGGTTCTGTGACAAAAAAAAAAAAAAAAAAAAAACGTAAATGTAAATGTACAGTGTTAACAGAGTAAAAGACGACATAGGTGTATGTTTTGACTTCATCACCAAAACCATCACTACATTTGCCCAACAGGTGGAACTTTCAGAATCTTCTGCACATAGAGCAACTAAATTATTAAAACTAAACCCGTTAAAATAAGGTGACCCAGTATCACAATTGCATTATTGTGAGTGGCTTTTTCATCAGTGAATGAAGGTTTAAATGATCTACAGCTGTTCTGTGCTTTACCGATGAGGCGTGGTTCCAGCTCAGTGGTCGTGTCAACACTAACATTAGGGTCTCTGAAAATCTACACAGCGTTTAAGAAATCCCTCATTATGATCGAAAAGTTGGAGTTTGGTGTGTTGTTAGCGCTAGACGCATAATCGGTTCAATATTCTAAATGCAGACTAAATTCAGAAGTACTGAAATTACATTTTGAACCCATTATATCATGAACTGTCAGAAGAAGGGAAGTCATATAGGTGGTTTCCACAAGATTCTGTTACTGCCCTTACAGCAGAGGAATCCGAGAATAAAATTGGGGAAATGTTTGAAGGTAGACTGGTTAGTGCTGGTGTATGGTCCTTTTGCTCCCCCGATCTAACGGTGTGCGAGTTTTAGTTGTGGGGGTAACCTGAAAGACAAAGTTAACGAGACAAATCCTCATAACATTGAAAGAACTAAAACAAAATATTAGAAATGAAATCGAAAACATTACAGTGGCCCAAATTAAATGTGTTCTTACGATATTATGATTGTTTTGTCGATGGTGGACGACATTTTCAGCATCTTCTATGAAGTGTGTTATATGCTTTACGCGCGGAGTTGATTTAGGAGCAAAGCCAACTGTGGCACACCTAATCGCGCAGGTGAAATACCGTGCGCCCGTTAGGTTTTAAATGAACTCTGTACCTATGTGTATTACCTCCGTAGCGCAAACCAGGCACACGGCTTGTATGTACTACGAAGGGGATTCGGCACGTAGAGCAATCTTGGTTTATTGTGCCTATGTCCCGGGAAGAAGGATGAGGTGAGAGGAGGCAGAGGGCGGCCGTCTCAAGGAGCCACGATAGTGCAGAGGGCAGAGCCCCTACAGATTACTTAGAGACTTCCCCCGGCAGGCCAGGACAATGGACACGCTCCCCCTGCGGGATGGCAACGAGCCCCAAAATTCCCTGGCAGGCGATCCCGAAATGGTCCCAGCAGTAGGTGCGGAGAACGGCAAACGAACTAGCGGAGGATGGAGTAGTTTACCTCAGAGCATATCATCCTGCCATGCACCGCCGAGACACCCGCCGACACTTTCTACCGTAAATGAGAGATAATGTGAAATGATAATGGAGGGACCGGAAATTCGGGAGATGTAGTTAACCTACCCAACATTCGCCTAGAAACCCGGGCAAACCCCCGAAAAGAAGAGCCATGGGTTAGGTAGGTCGGCCACGGGAATCGAACCCCGGTCTCCCGAATGCGAGCCACAGACGAAACCGCCTGAGCCATCCTTCTCCATCAAGCACATGGCTTTGTTTCCTGGGTAATTGCTGATCCACACTGAAAATGAGGCGTTTTAATTTACTGGAATTGAATTATATTTTCATTTCACATAGAATCTGAAAAATATCCACATCTTGGCTCAGTGTCATTTTGAAGCAACCTTTATTTGTATCTGGTGTATATCCCCCTGCGCTATTTCAGTTCAGTTTCTGTTAATGTAGACTGGGTATAGATTTTATCCGCTGTAGTTTACCTTCATTTTATGGTCCGTTTACTAGTTTGTGAAAATTGTATACCTGTCAGATATTGGCGTCTGCAGCTAGAGAAAACCGTGAAAAAGTGCAGTTAGGTTTGCAGGAGTACGATTTGCAAGCTTTATTGCTTTAGCAAGAGCCGTATAAATATAGTCTACGGATAATGGCTAAAGCTTTCCAATCTGTGCAGCGGAAGATTAAGACAACACCTTAAAATTTAGACAATCACATCACGAAGGCTATCTCGAAGGCTCAAAGCTGTATGTTAGCTGATTTTTGTGCCCAATCTGTAGAATGAAATACAAAATGAGGAGCGTTGAAACGATCCAGTTCTCGTATAAAATGATTGCGAAGGTGTAAAACCGGTCCTCATCTTGGTTGGTTGGCACTGTTCTTTTCTTCCTGCTAGTTAGTTAGCATTGAATGGTAGTAACTGGGTTGTATTTACATTAATTAACTGCCCGACAGGAAAGCTGTGGTCTCTTCGAAAATAAGTCTGATTAACTCCAAAGAAATTCAGTTTCAAATGCGATGAACTCGAGGCCCATGAGTAAGTATGTTGCGCCTTTTGTAAGTGGCGAACCTAAGGTGCGCCGATTAATGGCAGGGTGCAGCAAGGCATGGCAAAGAAATTTGTACACACACACACACGTGCAAACTTGAGAACGGCAACACCGCGCCTTTCTTGTGGTAGGCATGCTGTTTGTTTATATGCGTTTTCCCCCTGAAGAAATCTATTGTGTGATGATGGATACGAAAAGCGAACTCCACTATTATGACGATGATGATGATGATGATTATTATTATTATTATTATTATTATTATTATCATTATCATTATCATTATCATTATCATTATCATTATCATTATCATTATCATTATCATTATTATTATTATTATTATTATTATTATTATTATTATTATTATTATTATTATTATTATTATTATTATTATTATTATTATTATTATTTATTATATGTCAAGGTTCGTATTTATTACCGGCAACTATGTTTCCTCCTAGGGAATAGAAATGAAAAGCAGAGAGGAATGTGATATTTTACATTCATTTGTTATTTTACAGCCACTTTTCTACAAATATTATTATTAAAGCTTATTCGTCCTTCTGCTTTATGTTAATGAGATAAAATACTGCAGAAATGTTTTCCTTACACGTGTTGTACGTAAAAATGGGATAGAGGAGACTGAAGTGATAAATCCTTAAAAAGCAGTCCGCTGTGCGCTTCCCCCCACCCTCCCGTTTTCATTATGATCAATTTCGTGTGTGTTACTGCACAATGTTACAAATATTGTGGGTTAACTTTCTACGTGGTTATAATATACAAAACCTCAAGTTAATAGTCTTTTAGAGTGAAGTACTTATTTACATTCCTAAAACGTAATACGATAGTGGAGAGCTGATAACGTCTACACTTGAATTTCTGCTAATTTTGTTGGTAGCAAACACGTATCTCAAACTTTTTGAAAATGTTGTTTCAGTTTAGCACATTTATCATCTATAACATTAACGTTATATGTTTATAATTTATCATATAATATGCTTTATTTCTGTTTACAGAAATCTTAATAAATAGTTTTGCTAGTAATGAAGTGACTTTAAAATGAAGTAAAATGCTTTGAAAGTTATTTAAAAATTATACAGAATAAACCAACGGACTGGCATAATCTTCCTATGGAAGTGCACAGTAGTATTTCAAAGCTACAGAGTTAGTACCTTACGTACACAGGTTGAAAAAAGAGTTTAAATATTTAAAATCAGTTTTAGACAAAATATTGGATAAATACATTATTTTCTTCTAAGCTTTATTACTGTTTTTATTAATTTGTGATAAAAGTTAGGGGAATCATGTTATTTGCAGTAAGCGCACTGCTCTTGATTTAGTATCTCTTCTTTAAAGATTGCATATTTTCGATTTTCACATGGTTGAAACAGCGGCATTCACGTAGGCACAATAGTTAATTATTAAAACCGTAATAAAAGAAATATCTCAATAGGTAATTGACGTATCTTGCTAGATTTTAAGATGGATAGTCAAAGTCAGATCTAGGTTTAGATCTGACGAATCGATTCTTGCCGACATAATGCCCAGGGTTTACGTTGGTAAGGAAATATTAGACCGCATTTTCCGCTCAGCCACCGTTCATACCTGGTTCTACAAAATGTTTGCCATTTATGCCCACCCCATCATGACAGAAACCGATAGGTTCATAGGTTAATGTTTGAGTGCCAGGTTTTCGACTTCAAAATAATACTTTTAAGGATTCAGAAGCTGGGGTGGACCGTCCCTACGAAGCATGCGTTTCAGCCACTTGAATGAAATGCTTTCATACTACTCCCCGTTCGCACTCACCTGGGCCTGACCTTTGTTCATAGACTAATGCTTGTTTGGGAATTGAATTCAAATAGATTCCAGGCACTTGACTGGAAGTCACCGTTTTTAAAAGGGCCACGAAAGGATGGGCTACAAACAGAAGCCAATTTTTTCATTTCATCTGGCCTATTCTAATTTGTGGAGAGTTTTGTATTTATCTATGTTTTAGAAACTGTCATAGTCACACAGACTTATACAAAGCATGGTCTTAATACATACACGTAGAAAGCAGATGTTACAGCTGACCGACTCTAACCACAGAACATCCATACTCCTTGATTTCCTCCTGTAACCAAGTGTCATCATTTGAACTTTAGTGTCCGGTACTAACAGAATCGGTCCAACAGTGGGAAAGGCAGATTGACGCAGATAATATAGCTAAGGCTGATCAGGACGCACAGCAGATGTCTGGCAGTTTTATAGTTTCAGAAACCTGGCGTACGTTGCAGGATTTCCACACCGGAGCATGAATGGAAATGATCTAAACGAGTCCAGCATGTGTTAAGCAGTTTAGAACTCCGGAAGTAACGCTTCGCCTCACTTGGCAGTTCTTGCTGAAAGTACCAGGTAGTTCCACTATATAGGAAGAGGCCTATTACAGAGGCTTTTATTGGTGACTTGCAATAAGCAGTTGTATCAATCGATGGTATAACACCTTGTTTTGTCACATACGACGTGCAAAGATGCCTTAAGGCACTTTTGATGACATTTTGCTCGTAATTTTACTAAAACTCTCTTTTGAAACAGGTTACTTACCTTTTACTAAGTGGTATAAATGTTTTTATAAATATTTTCTTAACGAGTTTTATCTCGCTTGAATATCACTAAATATTGTCTCTTCTAAATTTTGTAACCGTATAGCTGTACTAACTGGTCGTATAATTACTGGTTAATCATTGCTCTTTTCGTGTACCCGTTGTTCCACACGTCTCCAAAGACAAATGTACAAGTGGTCACTTCTCAGATGATCATTTTGTTTTCTGATTACTGCGATTATCATGGCCCAAAGCTGAATGGCCATGTATTTTTAAATGACCTTTAAACTAAATAACATTTTCAAAAAAATCAATAATTACGAAAAACGCTCAAAGACCGAGATTCATTTATGTATTAAAATAAAGTGCAGAAAGCAGCAAATTAATTTACACCAGGATATAACTGCTTACAAGTAGAACAAATGGGTGCAAGAATAACGAGATAAATGTAGACAATTCAAAATATATTTTGTTTCGTGTTCCTATTTGAAATATCTGAAAAGAAAATCAACAAAATTATTTTCGGAGCATAATTTACAAAACTATAGCAATAATTACTTCGAGTCTCAGGTCATACAAAATTCGTAGTGTATGAAAAAGACTTCACACGTAAAACACGACAGTAGCAGCATGATTGTTGGACTCTATTAACGCGAAAAAGAAAAGCTTATCTACCTCATATCTAGTTTGGAATATGAGGTTCATGTTTGTAATGTTACCTGGTTCCCTGACAACTCTTGAAGTAACTCTTTCCAAAAGAATTTTAGAAAATTGTATACAAATTACTGTATTTCTCAATTAAGTGAATTTCTGATGTTGGAAAATTTAGTCTTATATAAAATGGCAATAATATAAGAATGAGAACAAAAACATGACAAAATAAATGCACAAGTGACAAGAACATGAAAAAAATAATGTCAAATTGAAGATAATGCCCAACAAATAGAAAAAAGATGGCATAACATGACTCAAATGTAATAAACATGCCTTTTGAATAGAGCTTAGTTACCCGTCATTCATCTGCAGGATGAGGGAAACCCCTGAAAAATCTAATCAAGATAACTCACTCTGACCGAGATACAATCTCGGGATCTCTTGAACTTAAGTCAAGCACACTACCACCTACGCTATAAAGATGGGCCTGGTCATATAAGTTACTGCATCTGTGAACAAGGTACTCCTCGTAGTAATGGAACAAATATAACTGGAATGACGAAAATAATTTGCACTGCCACTGGGAAATCGGTAAAGCACTTTTGAAGGAGAAAGTTGATCATTTAAATTCTATAACTCAAGAGGTCTAGTCAAAGGTTGATGTAGCGAAATTTTCTCGCAAGTGAAACAGCCGTTTGAAGCAGAAGAAGTAGATTTTTCAAGTCAAAATTAAGCCTTTTTAAGGGATGTGTTTGAAATTTGGAAGTGTCATAAAATGTGCTTTCACTCACTGATTTTTTTATTCATTTGTTTTACATTCAAGTATCTTTTGGTACATTCTTGTATCGTAACACAAATATAAGGGGAATGATCTATTTTGATGTATACTGGTGTATTGTTTCCTACTAATGAATGATATGTGTACATTATTATTCCTTTTCAACGAGAGAAACCTTTAGTACTTCATCTGCTAAATACAGGGCGTCATAAATTTAAACTTCTCTAGAATTACA